>JADBJO010005664.1:22500-37500 GCA_016801955.1 Conus betulinus | reverse complement strand
ACAGAGTTTGCACTGCTAGAGACAATAATTACAACGGCAACAAAATATATGTAATCGGAGAAAAACACGTCAACAAGCCCCTTGCATATTGACGCTTCCATCTACTAAAACCCCGTTTCCTCACTGAAAAACAGAAGTTCTATAACTTTCAATTAGGTACTCCTATTTTAAGACCCAGTTTGACACACAACTCCAGTGAAACAAAAAAGAGCTGGGCATGATTTCTGTTCAGATCGCTGTGTGGGAAACATTACCATGTACCATGAAATTAGTCGAACGGCAACATTGCGCCCACTGTGGAACAAAGGCACACAGCACAATGTTGTTTGTGGCACCCATTCATCGAACCTACTTGCAGGTCAGTGGTACGCAGATCAATGCAGAAAACGTATCCCCACAAAAAAAAAGAATTCCTAGCTCGTACCAAGCAAACCGTGCTTAGTTTACTTTGTTTTTTTCGCACACTTCCTCCCTTCTGCTATACACGGAGCATCAATCTTTCATTCTGATACACATATTCATCTTTTGCCTTTACTATGGCCAGTTCCTCGTGACGTTCGTTAACTGATGACGCACCAGCAGATGACTTTTATGAGTGCTGAAAATGCTAAAATCTCAAATAAGGTTCCAGAGTCTATTTTCAGGATGTTTCTTTTGATTGGTTGTACTATGTCAGGTGTTTCAAACTTTCGTGAACTCTCCGAGCCCATTGATGGGATACAATACGCCATGCTTCCTACTATTATGGACAGTCCGTATATTTTGACCCGGCTACTTAATACCACGATTTTCAAACTTTCATAGTTCAGTGTGTGTTCACTGGCTGTGCAACGCTACATTTTTAAGTACTGATTTCATTACCTATGAATAATGGTCTGGAGTGTTTGAACCTGAGTGAACTATTACTTATTGTAAGAGCCGAATGACGCAGCTCTCCATTTGGGGACCGTTGCAACAGTCACATGATGACCGACTTGTGAGCCACCTACCATAAATACAGACTAGAATTTCCGACTAGATCGAACTTTTCTCTGGAACAGATTTAACTTGCTAATGGAATACAGCTAAGGGAACCCATGCAACATTCCCCGTCAACTGAAGTGCAAGGAACAGGAGATTTATTCTTTGACGTAACTTTTCACCATGTTCACCCGACAGAGACCTTTAGAAATGAACATGACCCGCCTCGTCCCCTCTCTCCTGCCTTTCTGTCTCCTTGAGGAAGAGAACCGACCCGAACACAGACCCCCCCCCCCCCCCCACGCTTGCCCCTTCCCCCCTTCCCTGCCACCCGACTTACGGACTTCCAGGAGAAGAAGTGCATGCTGGTGAGCTTCTGGTAGTCGGGCTCAGCGATGTGGATGTTGAGCGACTGGCTCTGGTCAATGAAGGCGCCGCGGTCCGCCGCCATGATGATCACCTCCTTCTGGGGGATCTCCCACACCGTCTTGTACAGCTCTTTCAGCTCGTCGGGAACGCCGGCCAAGTTCTGGGGAAAAAAAAAGAAAAAAAAGTTTGAAACGGTCCCATGGTTACAGGCCAGCCGATTAGACATGGGCCTGTATACGCTGTCGACGTGGTAAGCTGTGTCCTATCGGCAAGTCGTGTATAGTCAATATTTATATTCCACCCAACCACAGCAGGGGGGCACGCATGTCGAAGAGCAAGTCAGTTCAAGTAGAAGAAACATGTATATCCATCGCTTAGTAGAAGATACTTGCAGTATTTTCACGCCGGCCTATTTCGCGTGTTGTGAGATCATTCCGTGACGTTTCATTGATTTGTGATAGCACTCAAGCGTTAACGTGCTCAACTGTCTGGCGATAGTGCACTAAGATCATACCTGGATGGATCCGTTTTGTGATATCAGCAGGTTCTTCATGTCGTCATTCCAAAGCCCCAGTTCTATTAAGTCTCTTAGCAGGTGGTGGTTCACAATCTGCAACAATAAAATCGTCCTGGCTACAGTATAAAAAACCAAACTCCTCAAACATAGCATTCTGGTTCCTCTTCACACACACTGTCCGACATTTACGAGATCACTGTGATAGAAAGTCTGTAAGCACTCACTGCAAAAAATCTGCAGAGTAGAATAAAGAAAAAAAATACCCAGCCATCTGTAATCAGACGCACCTGATAATCCCATACGCGATAGAACATCAAATACACGGATGACTAACAAGGACTAGCGAAACCTAGATAACACACACATATGAACTTATGATAGTTCACACGTTCATAAACACACACATGTAACGTGTTGGTGTAAACTTTATAAATAAACAAACGAAAAGACCGACAAAGAAAAGCAGCTTCGAATAAATAAATAAATAAATAAATAAATGTAATCTATGAACTAATTGAAACCAGGCAACCTAAGACTGGTGTCCGTCTGGAAACCAACAGCATCAAAGTCAACAAAACTTCACAAGTCTACTTGGCCAGATCGATATGTTTAGATTTCAATGAGCCAATCGCAAACTCATGACGTGTTCAGATCCCGCTGACAGCCGGGGGTAACTCTAGTTTTGAGCCTATTGCTGGTCCCTGTCTTGGAAACGTTAAACTAAGTACTATTAACTCTACCTCACATGGGGGAAAGATGGGTGGCAAAAGAGGATTTCCTACATACAGTGAATGGTGCACCAGATAAGGACCGAAGGGAGGGTGGGCGGAATACCACACAAACGAACGAAAGACAAAGAGGGACATACAAAGAAATAAAAACAATGGCAAATCGTGAGAGACTGAAAAAAAACATAACAATGGAGAGAAAACGACGAGGAAAAAGAGAAAAATCGAGTAAAACAAACTTTCTGCAATCCACCAAAACCAAGAAGAATATCCTTGACCTGAAACTCCCCTGACAGAACACGGCGAGTATAGAGGTTGGAGGTGTAGGCCTCGATGGATTCGTTGTTGCCCAAGATCTGGGCCGTGGAAGCTGTGGGCATGGGTGCCACCAACAGACTGTTTCGAACTCCGAACCTGTACAAACGCAGGCCGCCGTCAAACGAGTGATGTATGATCACGCACGTCTTTCAAGCAGGACATAATTACACTGAGGGCAGAACTGAGGAACAGCTGGTAAAGAAAATAACAGACTGCATTACACACACACATGCACGCACTCACGGACGCACGTACACACACACACACACACACACACACACACACACACACACACACACACACACACACACACACACGTATTGTAAGATAAGGTACTACAATTCTTGAAGCTCGAGTTTTTTGTGCGTCGCTGAATTCTAAATGCTACTAGTTTGCCGTACTGCGTGAAACAACGTATCTGTCACAGGAGCTGGACATAAATGTACTGATCACTAATGTTTTCTGTCCACCTTGGGCTGTCTGCCCCGTCTCTGCTGGGATCCCTGATAATCTTCTTGATCCTGTCACATGCCCTGACAATCCTCAACTTTATTTCCTCCTCTATCTGTCTGCCTTGCCTCTTTTTGGCGGATGACCTTTTGACATTGTCCTCGATCTTGTCACGTGTCATGAGAAACACCTTCAGAGTTTTATTTCTTCTCTTGCTATCTGTCCCGTCTCCACTTGGGTGTGGGGGTGTTCTTTTGAAGTGTGTCCTGACATACCGCTTCAGCTTTCTTTCCTACTCTGGTTGTCTGTCCCATATAACTTTTAGGAGGGCGACCTTTGAGATTCTGCACGATCTTGTCACTATCCCTTCAGCTTTCTTTACTTCTTTTGGCTCTCTGCTCTGTCTGTCTTCCGAGGGCAAAATTCTCCTAGCTTTGTCACATATTCGGACACGCCACTTCAGGTTTCTCTTCTTCTAGCTATTCGCCCCGTCTCCTCTTGCCTGCCACCGTCTGTTGGAGGCTGGACTTTGTGAGTCTGCACAGTCCTGCCACATGTCTAAACCACCGATGCTTTCTTTCCGTTATTGTGGTCAACAGACCTTGTCATAAGCAACTTATTTCTGTGCATATGTCAGCGTTATATCGCATAATTTTTATAATTGACAATAAACCGCTGTTCAAGTAAGCGCCTGCAATATAAATGTGGCAAACATACTCTCACAGGTCAATTCTTTTCCGAAGTGCGCACCAATCCAGGTCGGTATAGGGCGTTACTCCCCACATGTCAAACTGCAGGATCTGTCAGACACAAACATACGTAGCATCACCACTATGTGCAAGAAACACACAAATGCTACTGCTTCTCCTACCCCATTATACTCGCTGCCTGTCAAGCCTGCGTGAAATATAAAAGTTTTCCCAGGGACTTAATCGAATCGACAAGAGCAGCTGATTCAATCACCAGCAGCAACAAGTAATTTTTTTTTTCGAGTGTTCTTGACACGTTTAGACGTCGGATGCCGTTGAAATGTGTTTTTACCCACCAACCTGATCCGATGTTCATTTAATACGAAGTAAAATTTAAAAAGATAAAGGTAAGCTGTTGCCAGATATAAAGATATGGAACTACACGGTTTGAGTTTTGGCACAGACAAACTCAAGAAAGATTAAGAATCGAGATCGTGTTCATGTAACCTAAGCAGACGAAAAGACAGAGCAACCGAGATTGTTGAATCGACAGGTAGTGCCCATTCCGATGAAACCAATCTAAATGCGACTAACGGTATGAGTAGATGAATCACCCGACTTTGAATTTCATTCGTTTTCTCGGGAACCAGCCGACTGCAATACGGAGTCGACAGTATTATACGTTACGGAACAAAAAAAAGTACCTTTGCAAAAACAAAACCCTGTCCGAAGTAACACGGCTATCTGTACGGCTTTCATAGAATGGATCACATACAAATGCACAGCTTATCTCCTGTATAGACTGGTAAGTCCACAAGACGTCCACCTACCCCCTGACTGAGAGGAGAGTTCCTGTAGGTCTCATAGGGCCCGAGCCTCTCGGCCAGTTCACAACTGGCGTCCAGGGCAGCGTAGTACAAGTTCTCAAAGATGTGCTTGTTCAGTTCCTTGGCTTCATCGCTGCAGAACGGGTAGCGCATGAGGATGAACGCGTCCGCCAGGCCCTGGACCCCCAGTCCGATCGGGCGATGACGCAGGTTGGAAGTTTCTGCCTGGAAAAGAAAACCAATGATAACAGACGTGTTCAGGCCTCTCTACCGTGAGGTTTCACAAGCATCCTTCCACCACTTTCCCCGTAGAAAGAATATAACTACTGCGAGACACATAATTCATAATAGTGTTTGTTTAGTTTCAAAACGAGGCGACTGACGAAGGAAATTGAAACAAATACTAAAAAGACATGGTGTTCCTTCCACCAGACGGTACAGACAAACAGGTTACATGACAAAACACGCGTTTCGACCTCCTGGGTCTTCTTCAGGCAAAAACAAACATTTAGAACAATGGAAACAAAGAACGAGCAGATAGAGGCTCGTTCTTCGTTTCCATTGTCCTAAGTGCTGTTTGGTTTTGCCTGAAGAAGACCCAAGAGGTCTAAATGTACTGTGTTTTGTCATGTCATCTGTTTGTCTGTATCGTCTGGCTGAACGAACACCCTATCTGTTTGAAACAGTGTTTGTTAGTCTTTGTCCCTACTAGGGTGTTGGGAGAATGATTAGCAAACCGTTACCCGTCACGAATAAATCAACCAGAACCTGAAGGTGAGCAAAAGAAGTACACACACGCTGTAAATAACACAGATAGACTCATAAACATGCTATTCGTGAAAAAGCTAGTACGTATGGCACCCCAAGGTTAACATATATATCCTTACACAGTATTTAAACTACATATCTTTAAAAACAAGATTCAGTACTCAGACACGCTCCGAAAACGTTTTCCTAAGAGATAGATCGAAAACTTAACGGACTTTCAGACACGGTTTTAAAACAAACTGACGATGCCAGATGACACAGTTCATGCAGTCCAACGCACAATCACTCACTTCGTTCTAATTACACGTTTCACCTGTTCGGTCTTCTGTTGACGATCTATACGATCTCCCTAACCTGAGCTGAAAAATACTGTCAGTTTTGACCTCATCCAGTTTCCCATGCCAACAGTACGCGGTAGGGAATGCAACGTTATGATAGGGTTGCCTCTAGATATGGTAAACTCAAAAACCTCCGTTCACCTGAACAAGGATGTGAAACCTCTGAATACGAAGTGCGGCAGCCCCTTTTTCACAAACAAAAAGATAAAAAGAAAACCTCCACCATGCGCGGTATTCCGTCAGCCTTTGTAGTGAGGCCCTTGGTTCCATGGTCTAGCATGTAGAGGGCTGCCATGTCTAGAAGTCACACAGAAGCTTACCTACATACTTCATTGAGGCTACGTTGACGCAACGTAAGTCAAACGTATAAAAAGGTGTCACCACGTGCAACGCAGCCTTCAGAGACCTCAAACTACCGCACAAAGAGCAAAAGGGCTAGTTCAGAAATGGCCCCAGCTGGATGTATCAACACAGAGAAACATTTGGAACACTACATCTTCAGCGAATCTTCCTTTTCCTGGAGGTATGAAGGGATTTGCCTAAACGTGGAGGGTCCACGAAGCCGCAGAGATTATCTGCAGGAGAATAAATGACTAGATCACCCTCACTACCTCTTCCCCAACATTGCAAACTTCCAAAAGAAAGCCGTCTAGATCTGATGCTCTCTCTCTCTCACACACACACACACACACACACACACACACACACACACACACACACACACACACACACACTCACACCACCATCCCCATCCTGCCACAAACCCAAGGACATGTTCACCTTCTAAACTTTTTTTTTCTTTTACTTTAGACCAAATTCTCTCCTTACCTCCGGTACGGGGTAGAAGTTGATGTCGATGATCTTGTTGAGGTTCCGCACCATCACTTTCACGTGCTCTCGGAACTTCTCAAAATTGAACTCTTTCTTCTGCTTGTCCACGTACATGTTGAGGGCGATGGAGGCAAGGTTGCACACCGCTATCTGTTCAGATAAAAGAAGAGAAAAGTACAGAAAAGGAACTTGAAAGTACGAGACGGTTCACAGAGTGTATCGCTAAGTGACTGTAAAGTACAGAGCACTTTTTTAAATATATATTTGAAAAATGAAATGTTTCACGCTGCCCCAACGTGTAGAGATCAACGAAGCAGAGCGACTACGTCTTCCCGAACCCTGCACACTCACCCTCCTACCCACCCATCCACCCACGCCCCTCCCCGCTCTGTCTTTTTTTTTTCCTCCTCATTTTGCGTGTCCCTCACGATTACAACTCCGCTCATTTCCGGACATACCATACACAGCCAAGGCCACGTCCATCCAGTAACAGCTACACCACCGGCAATACACAAGGAGCAATTACTACCAGGTCGTCAGAAACCCACCGGTTTGGTTTAAGACTCCCCACTGAGTGCATAGGACACTCTACCTGCTAGGGTCCAAAAACTCCCTGAAATAATGCGTGTAGTAGGATTCGAAACCACGACCTCCTAATCTGCTGCCCGCCACACTGACTACTGCGTCACGGATGCTGGCTATTCGGTTCTTTATCAAAAGGTTTGTCTGTACTAGTACTATGTGTACCACTATTACTGCTGCTCCTGCTGCTGCTGCTACTATTCCCACTGCTACTGCTCCTCCTACTGCTGCTGCTGCTACTGCTACTACTACTACTACTACTACTACTACTACTACTACTACACACACACACACACACACACACACACACACACACACACACACGGGTTAATTTGGAAAATTTAGGTAAATGGGTCATCGGCTCTGATCCTGGCAATCAAAATCTAATGGGTCATTTCTGAAACATGACGAGACAAGCTTTTGAAAATCATTACTATAACCATCTCTCTCTCTCTCTCTCTCTCTCTCTCTCTCTCTCTCTCTCTCTCTCTCTACACGCCCTCTCACCTCATCGCGGCTGGTGTACTGCACGATCTCGGTGCACAGGTTGCTGCATTTAATGGTGCCCAGGTGCTTCTGGTTGGACTTGTAGTTGCAGGAGTCCTTGTACAGCATATAGGGAGTCCCAGTCTCCGTCTGGGACGTAATGATGGACCTCCACAGCGACTGGGCCTCCATCGTCTGCCGACCTTTGCCCAGCTGCTCGTACCTGCAACAACAATGAAAAAGTTCTGAAACATCTCCCTGAAACGAAACCATCACCAGTCACCGAGTTAATTCCCCTGTCTATCCTTTCACACGGCCGCCAGACTTTGTCACTGGGAAACAAGCCAAGAGAAGTAGTTTAGCACGGTCTTCACGATGCTGCAAGCAGGATGGAATAGCTCATCTCTATTCACCCCAAAGGTCGACCGGGATGCTAGACTGCCGACGTACACAGCCTTGCACAGCCAATGCTTCATTGAATAATGAAAGCCTGCTTCACAAAAAACAGATCCTGCTTTACAAAACAGATCTCCCTTTCTCAGCCCGTGTTCCTCAAACCCAATCCTCTATATCTACTGTCTCCCCCGGCCTCGCACCCCCCCCCCCTCCCCCGTCGTGTTTCCTTAACGCGCACACACATCATCCGCCGTGAACTCACTTGACATACAGGGTCTCGAACTCCTCCCCGTACACGTCCGAGAGGCCGGGGCACTCGTCCGGGCACATGAGGGTCCAGTGGGCGTTCTTCTCCACCCGCTGCATGAAGAGGTCCGGCACCCACAGGGCGTAGAACAGGTCCCGGGCCCGCGACTCCTCCTTGCCCGTGTTCTTCCTCAGGTCCAGGAAGTCCAGAATGTCCGCGTGCCACGGCTCCAGGTAGACGGCGAAAGCGCCCGGTCTCTGGGAAAGAAGGAGGAGGATGTGGAAGTTCAAGTTAGTTTTTTTTTTTTTTTTAATTTCGGTCCAAACGACCACTCGGGGTTTTCTCGGGACTGCCCATCCCGTGCGACCAAAAAATAAAAATGAAAAAAGGGAAAGGAAATAACAGTGCAAATCATACAGATTATTATCTAAATAAACGAACAAAGCAGGCCATGACAAGGCAGCGAAAACTGCTGACATCCGACGAAAGGGTAAGACCAGGCCGTGCAGAGATCTCCAGCCATTCCGTGTTTTTTCTTAACGTAGATTTTCTTCACACAGAACGAGGGTTTATCTGGAAGATAACTTCAGCTGTCATCATGGTAAAATACATGCCCATTGCCGTGGCTGCTTGCGGCACCTACTCACACTGCATCCGTGCAGACACAAAACACAAGGACATCTCCCTGGTAGACAGCGTTTGATTCCATGGGGACACATATTCATAACGAACTACTTCGTGTGGTATATAATCAAACACACACAAGTCAACGGAAAATCCGTGGAAAGCAGCTTTTCCACCTATGCGAAACAATGGCATGCTGTTTATGGTATCCTTTTAGACAGCACGCAAGCGTATGCGAGGCCCACAGAACAAGAAAACTCCCGTCGAAAGTAACTCTTGCTCGTGTAGTGCAACAAATACAATTAACTATTGCTGCTCCCAGCATCCATTCACATCGCACACAGACAGGCAAACTCTCCACATGGTTGGCACTTTAATTTTTAGTCCGTTCATCAACGTCGATTTTTCAATCTTAAGAAAAAAAAATCGTTCAACAGATCAATAATGCTCAATAGAATACACCAAAACATGATAAGTATAGAAATGAAATGGGGGTGGGGAAAGGGTTTACGAGAAACGACCTATCGGACCGTGTAAAAGACGAATGGCCGTCTAAACACAAAATTCGACACGAAACCTGTTTTTTTTTCCTCCACTCTTCTGAAACCGGCGACATGCTTTCAATGTTTTCAACAACAAAAAATCCGTCCTATGTGTTCACAACAAATCACATCAGTTCAAATGTCAGTTTTACACACCGTTGTTGTTTTTTTTTTCCTGCAATATTAAGTAGATGGAGATTGTAAATATAACATGCAAGCTAAACATTCAGTCAGACTACTAGGACTTCATACATTTACTATGTATGATTTACTTTTCAAATAGAAAAAGACCTGCGGATATCTTTGTATGAAATTGCAGATTTTCGTTTCCTGATTACATTTTGGGTAGTTTAACTATGCTTGATATACTTCTTGCTTCCAGCTGCTCAAGAAGATCATCATGCTAATTTACTTGGCTTTCTTTCAACTCTGTCATCTGTCTTGCTCCCTGTTGCGCAAGACGATCAGCACGTCAGCTCTCCCAGTCTTTTGTTCAATCATGTATGATTGAAAGGTTTCTTGCTCTCTCTACCGCGAGATGATCATCAGGGTGTCATCTCTCCTAGATTTTCGTCCAATATGTTCGAAACATTTCTCGCTGTCCGTTTCGCAGCACGATCGGCACGTTATTTCTCTTAGTGTTTTTAGCAACACGATGAAACAAACAAATAGGAAAAAAAA
This sequence comes from Conus betulinus, assembly GCA_016801955.1. Taxonomy (NCBI): domain Eukaryota; kingdom Metazoa; phylum Mollusca; class Gastropoda; order Neogastropoda; family Conidae; genus Conus; species Conus betulinus. The sequence goes on along the minus strand of JADBJO010005664.1, from coordinate 27,147 downwards.
GTTTCGAATGCTTGTAATATGTGACTCATATATCTGAAAGTAGGCTATGCGAGTGGGTACCATAAGCGCTATTGTTTTGTGCAGTACGATCACTACATACCATGGGAATAGAATTACTTTTATCGTTTCAAAAAAAAAACTTTGGTTTTAAGACCTTATGTCTGTGGCGCATTATGCAAATAAGTGATATACGCGAATCCGCATAAGACATCATGTATTAACAAATAATAGGTTTTAAAACAGTTTCTGAATAAAAAGATGAGGCACTGTAGGACAAACTGATATCGATAACCAGGTGGTTTGATAAACCAAATGGAGACACACGATAGAATACTTTTTTCCCTTCATTGCTATATTCTCGCACCATGCTAGGCGAGACACACGATAGGAAATGTCAACAGACAATCGTTTTCTGGAAATATCCACTTCTCAGGGATCGGACGAAGGAGAGGGTTGGGGGGGGGGGGGGGGGGGGGGGGGGAGGGGGTAGCGATGCCAAGTAAATCGAATGCCAAGTAAATCGAATCTCTCTCTCTCTCTCTCTCTCTCTCTCTCTCTCTCTCTCTCTCTCCCCCCCCCCCCGAATACGCCTTCGAATCCAGTACCGAAAAGTAGCTATCACTAACTTGCACGTACCTGTGGGAATGCTGCTTTCAGAAAGCTGCTTTTCCGTACTTTCACGTAGAAGAGTACTGGGGGATAAATTTGATCTTGCCCGTTGTTTACATCTGATTGGTCACTATAGCTTTTAGGGTTATCTTAGTCGTTAAGTCTGTCAGAGATTGATATCCCGCGTGGTTCATGCGCTTAGCTAGGGAAGCGGCAGAACCCTCGAGTCTGGTTTGTGTCTCGCAGGACACGTCTTTTTTATGCTCCCCATTCCACTAGACATGGTGGTTTTAGCGTTTTGGTATTAAACGTTAAACCTCGTCGGAGGCTCGTACAATGGCCACGTAAAAGAGCGCACAGGTACAGGTAAGAACTGACCTATGATCTTACCTTGTTCCCACCCTGGTCCACATAGCGTGCCGTGTCGTTGAAAACCCGAAGCATGGGAATCAACCCGTTGGAGGTGCCGTTCGTCTGGAACAAAACGGAATCAATCGGCACATTGACATTGCTTCTTAATTAGGTACTAGGTTTCTAGACCTGTAACCACTGATGTTGGTATTTGCCAGCACATACTAGAAACCAAACAGAAAACACCATGCTGTGATCATTTTTGTTTGCTTCATATATTTTTTAATTACACACACACACACACACACACACACACACACACACACACACACACACAGAAAAGACAGAGAATCGAACTCATGCCATCCACTCGCCCAGCCCTGTCGTCAAATATGCTGAAACGAATCAATGAAGTGGTGCCCTTGCCCCCAACCCACCACCGTGCTTTCTCCACACAAACTCACCCCAGCAATGTAACTGCCAGTTGCCCGAATGCAATGGACACTGAGGCCGATCCCCCCTGCGCTCTTGGAGATGAGGGCACAGTTCTTCAGCGTGTCAAAAATGCCTTCAATGCTGTCCGAGTACATGCTCATCAGGAAACAGCTGAACACAGGAACCAGATGGCAGAGTGATGGAGGAGGTGGGGGGTGTGGGACAGTCGAATCTCTCTCTCTCTCTCTCTCTCTCGCTCTCTCTCTCTCGCTCGCTCGCGCTCTCTCTCGCTCTCTTCTCTCTCTCTCTCCAGTGAACGACATGTTCGTCTCACACTTATCTTCCTCTCTGTGATTTCTATGCCCACCATCTGTCTTTCCCTCTCTTTTTTTTTCTTTAGGAATGATTATCACCGACGCTCATATTTTTTCATTCCGCTTCCTTACTTGGCGGTCTCATTATCAAACTATTTGGTCTTCGAAAGACAAGACTCAAGTCAATTCACATTGTTTACGGCCAAGCAAAGACACGAAATAAATGATGTCTTTCAGGGCTGGAGGTAAACAAGGACATCTTTTCGAATTACGTCCAGCCATCATTTTCTCTTCAGTACGACTATAGTAACATCGTTTGATTGACAGGAACTGTCCACAGCATTCGTATTCTCACCCATGCACAAAGGGTAAGCTCAGAAACAGCAAATGATAGATACCGAGAAGCGCTAACTTTATCTGTCAACATATTCACACCGTTGCGTAACCAACACCCCCCACCCCACTACATTGTAAAATCGGAAACCGGCCTGTAGCTAAAATCTCAGTCAAAATGCAAACGCCGATTGACTGAACCTAACGGCAGTATGATTTTGTTCCGTTGTCATGTTACAGCGTTTTCATACACTGTCTGCGAAGAAATTGTTCTTGACATTTGACGTGCAAGAGAGGGTCCGGTAGGCGACAAAAACCTCTCCCCAGATGTACACATTACACCGCACGTGTCAACCCTTGTATGCAACTCGCTTTTAACACCCGCACATCCAACACAATTTAAAACATAGGCCTACACGCTGGCAAATTAAAAGGGATTCTTATACATGAAAACAAAAAAAAAAAAAAAAAAAAAAAGGTCCCTTGATCATCCAGTCCCTTTCGACGTTAAGACGTGCGCTTTTAGATGGATTCAGACTCACGCTGTTCGACAAGCACGCAAGCTTTCGGATGCACATACCTGGACAGCTGAGGTCGACCCGTGCCGGCGTTGAAGAGGGTCGGCGAAGCGTGTGTGAACCATCTGAGCGACATCAAGTTGTAGGTCTGCGTGGGGGAGCACATGCAGGCGACAGATCAGCACAGTCATCAGGACAACAGAGGCAGGAGGAAGCGGGGTGTGAAAGGGCAACTTTGACAACGTTTTTGTTTTTCATTCAACAATTTTCAGCGCAAACTTGCATGCCAGTGCGAGGTCATGAATGCCTCAACAACACATTCATAGCTATGCGCTCGCTCACGCAAAGTCGCTCACGCACACAAACCTTATGTGAATATATGCGCCCGCCTTCGAACTCAAGCACTTTTTTTGCTTATGCATGAATACCTCGTTAATCCTGTGTCGTGTATTTCAGAGCTTTGACAAGCAAAAAATTCTCCAAGCATTTCCACATGCACGCACCCCCGTCTAATCCAACCGACACACCATCCCAACCCGATCCTCCCTTTGACGTTTGATAACATCCCACATAATGTCCTCTAATACTTCTAACCCGTTCTTGCCCCTCTGTCGTCTGTCTGTCTGTCTGTCTCTTTTGCGTGTGTCTTTTGTTGCCTTATCTTATTTTGCATTGTTGACCCTACTCAGGACGAGGACTGGATGCAGCCTGAAAAAAGCACGTCAGTGCGTATCTATTATCCTCGTAAAGAATCGTAAAGAAAGAATTTTGTCTTCTCTCTCTCTCTCTCTCTCTCTCTCTCTCTCTCTCTCTCTCCCTCTCTCTCTCTCTCTCTCTTCTCTCTCTCTCTTTCTCTCTCCGCACACACTCCCTTGATGAAGCGCATTAATAACAGCCTAGAGGCCTGAGCTAGTTTCTAGTTTGTAACGACTATACTGGACTATACTGGGCTTTCGCAGGGCTCATTTCTGGGAACAAGTCAAACTTTGAAGAAACGTCACGTCTAGGAAAAGGAACAAATGATAAAAATGATATACAATTCATTGACACGGATACCAAACAGATGACAGAGCTGCGGCAGATAAGAGTGAACCGTACTGACGATAGCAGCACAGCACTGAGACCGCCAGTCGTTCCCCAAGTTCCCTACCTAGTCGCAAGATTACAAAATATTTGAGATATCAAAAAATTGTGTTCAGGAAAAAAAAGTACAAAAAATAAAGGCAAGAAGAACAGTGGCAGAAAGAGAACAAGGGTTTGCAGATAAGACAACATTTTCAGGCGAAGTCGAACGAAAAAGAAGTCACGTGTTGAGAACTTCCAGAAGACGGGGGCTCACCTCAATGGCAGATGTAATGTCCTCCCCATGAATGCCCACGGACACCCTCATCAGCATGTGCTGCGGTCGCTCCACCACTGGAGAAAAGTGAAAAGCAAAAACCAAGTCAACACCAAGGACTGCCAACTCATATCACCAAGTGTTCGTAGCACCGTGAACACCGGGAACAGATGAGGGCTTAAACAAAGTCACAGGCAGTTGGTTATAGGCTGATTTACAGGATTTGCTACTGTAGACGGAAAATAAAACAAAAACAAAGACCCAATCATTGTGCTGCTAATAAAAAAGAACACACACACACACACACACACACACACACACACACACACACGCACGCACGCACGCACGCACGCACGCACACACACACACACACACACACACACACACACACACAAAGTTAGAAAAAAAAAGGTACACAGCGTGTTTTGACTTATTTGGTCATCAGCCTCCGAGACAAACAACATTTAAACCAATGAAAACGAAGGACGAACAGATAGTCACTTAATGGTGTGCTGTGGTTCTGTTTTAACTGCAATTAGTTTTAGTTTTAGTTTAATCATAACACAGCAGATTGCATGCTGTTGTTTGAAGGCACTCTCGGAAGACTGTGCTCTAAAATATGGTGCAAAATAACGACGTCCATTGTGTAATCTCTCACCAGAATCCGTTGCATTCCTACCTTGTTAATCAATTAATACATACATGTTAAATGCCACTGTTTGAGATTCCAAAATATGTTACTAAGAAA
>JADBJO010005664.1:12500-17500 GCA_016801955.1 Conus betulinus | reverse complement strand
GTTGTCACGGAAGGACTGACACAATCAGCTGTGTCCTACTGATGAGTCCAATCAGCGGATGAAAGGCTCTGGACAGGTGATATAAACGGTTCTATTTTCAGACGATATCTGATGAGCCCGATATGCTGCTAGTGAACACTTGTATGTTATAACTTACAGCAGCTTTTTGCTTCCCGATTTCTACCGTAACCCTCTCTCCAACCTCTAGGTCCTCCTTTTCTTCGTTTCCTTTATATCTAATCTTTGCCAAGCTATTTGGGTCCAAAAAGCGTGCAGCAGCTGTTTTTTTTTACATGATTTTCACGAGCGCTCACAGATCATAGAAATAAACTGCGCGTACATCGGAGCTTCCGAGATCTGCCGCAGAAGAATGAAAATACTAAATGAACGAACAGATGACTGAACTGATACCAGACTTTACGAATAAGGGTTATCCCATAGTGATGCCTTGAATGAATAAAATATACCCACGTTCCCTCTCTCAGTTAAGCCTCTTTCGGATCGGTAAACAAAGAACAATTTCTTTTTCAGAGAGAGAGAGAGAGAGAGAGAGAGAGAGAGAGAGAGAGAGAGAGAGAGAGAGAGATTTACCGGTATAACGTAGTTATCATCCAGACCAAAGCAAAGCTTCTTCAGTCGCGAAGTGATCTTATCGAAGGTGACTGCCTCTCTACGGCCGTCTGTTAACACACAAATAATTGAAAAATATGGTAAATAAATATACACGTAGGCTACACACACACACACACACACACACACACACACACACACACACACACACACACACACACACACACACACACACACACACACACACACACACACAGTTGCACTTCACTATAGCCACGCGCACCACCCACACCCCCCTCCCACTAATTTCATTCTGCCCCCCCCTTCCCTCCTTCTTTCGCTCTCCATCCTCCTTTCTCTGTCGGTCCTAAACTTTTTTCTCCCACGACTAGAAGAAGAAGAAGAAAGAAGAAGAAGAAGAAAAAGAAAGGATAAAAGAGAAAATAATGGTAGAAGTGAGAATACTGAGGGGGAGAGGGAGGGCGATAGCGGATTGGTAGGGAAGAAAACGGTGAGAGGGGAGGGTTCTGATAATGAACAAAGGAGGTGGGCGCTGGGTTGGTGAAGTTAGGATCTTTTTTTGCATTAGCCTTGATGTTTTTTATGCTAGGAAAAAGACCAGAGGGAAACTTGCCAGGAAAACAAAGCTATACCCACGATAAGCCAGGACCCCCCGCGATCACTGAAAAAAAAAAGGGAAACATTCGGTGGCCCTCCCTCAAACATGAGTGGGAAAGTAACAGGGTTAGCCATGTTACGCAAAATCATGAAAGAATGGGAAGCTGTGACCAAGAGCGACATCACCATGGCTCTTCTGATACAACAGATATTGTCACCTCCATCGGTTACACCGGATCCGGTGTCGTAAAAAACACTAAGATTCCTGTCTACCATCCACAGTGAAGAAATTGGAACGTACAGACTGAAGTATCTGTGGTAGGGACACCATGCACCTTTTCAAATCGAAGGTGTCATGAACACAAGAAAAAGCCAGGATATACTTAGGCTCTGTACCTTTGTTCATTTAAAATTTTCTTTATCAGTTTTAATGCATCTGTATGCCCGGCTCTGGATTAAGGCGTGCAGCAGTCAGCTGGTCCGCTGGGCGAAAAACTAACGCAGAGTAGCCTGCGGATGAAGCGCACAGAAAGTAGGCTGTCATATCAGCCCTGGCTCGCTGAAGTCTTTTTCATTCATATAAACGGCTTTCAGCATACATAACCTATACACGGGCAAGGTAATCAGCGTGTTGAGTGTGGCCGTCTAATGGATGAAGATGAAGCACTGTAAGAGAAGAAGTGAACTTAAAAAAAAAAAAAAAAAAAAAAAAAAAACCCTTCTGAATGCCCTCACTCATTTTTTTTTTTCATGCCGATATTCAACAGTTCATCATTCCCTCAATCCACCTATCCCTCACCCCCGCTCATTCTTTTTTCCCATGGAAAAGGTTCATTTAGTAGGAGGAAAGTAGCGTAAAATGCTTCTAGATTCTCAGCTTCCCCAGAACACTTATTTGTAAAGATTCTACTTTGTTCAATTTGGACTCCATAAGACAATGTCTTCCTACAACCAATCTAGTCAGTATTTACTAAGGTAGGTGTGATGACTGCCTTCAGGGACGAACCCGCGTCGGGACACTTCACTACAGCCATCCATGTATATGACGATCAGCTGTGAAATGCCAGGTGGAACAAAACAAAATCCTGGTCACCTTTATTTCAAAGATTCATTACCTCATTTATGCGAAAGAAGTTAAGTCCTTCCCGAAAAAAGTCTTTATGACCGATTAGACTGCAATATGCCATTTTGTGTACGTAACCTAATTGGTGTTTGTAAAGCATTCAGGGAGTTAACAGAAGGTAAATAAACTTGGATATTTGCGGAGAGAAAAACGATTTAAAAGTAACCGAGTGTCGAAGTCGAAGGTCTATAAAGTTCAGGTCTGGTATGAAGCCTTGTCCAAACTGGTTTTACAGGAGAAAAGACAACAGCAAGATTTCCATTCCCCGCCCACTCTGACTTGAATCTTTGAAAATGGAAAAAAATGACATTCATATTATTGAACTGACATTCTCCTGCAGTCATTTTGTTTCAAGCTCGAATTGAACAAAGATTCTTTTGTATGTAGAATAAAATAAAAAACGAAATCAAATCAAATCAAATCAACTGAAGTAAAATTAAACAAAAATAAAATAGAATACGGTGCCCATTGGCATGGACGGATTGGACATCTTTCTACAGGGGGTATTTCCTGCCAAGCCCAAACGCAAGTAATCGACGGAAGAGGGGTGGACTTCGTTCACTACTGTTTTGTTTTGTAATAATACCAACCACACTGCTTGTACAGTTCAGATGAACTTTGTCACAAAGAGCTAAACATGACAAAAATTGACGAGGTGCTCGTATGCAGGGAAACTCGCCACTGATCTGTGTGCAATATCCGTATCGGATGTAAACCTTTAGGTGAGTACCGGCTTCCTCCTCTACCAAAAATCGGTGCAGCTGAATTTATCACTAAGCAAAAGTATGCCGAAACAACATGTGCGTTTCTGGCGTTCTACATCTTTGCTAATTCCTTTCATTTTGTCCCTACTACAAGCAGATCTCCAAGCATCTTACAGAAGGGGCATGCGTGACGAGGTTGTGGGAGATTAGCAGGGGAGTGCGGGGTGGATCATGGATGCAGTAGTTATCCGAATTTTAAATGACTGGTACCACTCCTGCCACCGGGAGAAAGGAAATATATTTGCCAATGTTTATACTATTTGACTGTCAGATGTTTAATTCACTCTACCTATCCGCTTTGTAAGAGTTCAAGGAAACACCTTTTTCGTTGTTTCAGTTAACGTGTCGCAAGCTGGGTGTTGCACGATTTCAGCCCTGTGCTCCCCCTCCCCTTCCATTTTTTTTCCCGTAACCTACCCTTTGTGCAAGTTACTAATCTCATTGTGTACTTTTTCGTGAAAATCACTGGCAAGCTTGTAAGGGACTATTTTAGTGAAGCAGTGATCCAACTGTCGAAAGACGATGGAGGTCCCAAAAGCCCTAGCGCCCTGCCCTTCTCCCTCCCCTTCCTCTCCCACTTTCTCCTCAGTTTTCGAAATTCAAAATGCCACCTTTTCTCTGAACGTTGCATCCCTATCAGCATCTACGGGTAGACTGAGAGAGAGAGAGAGAGAGAGAGAGAGAGAGAGAGAGAGAGAGAGAGAGAGAGAGAGAGAGAGAGAGAAGGGGGGGGGGGGGGGGTGTTTCGAGGGGCGAAGGAGAGGGTCCCAAAACTGGTTTGCCAGATTACTGTTTCAGTCACGACAGCACCTCCGACCCATGACTAGCTCATGTGCAGAATCCATTTCTTAATCTAAAAAAAAAAAAATAAAAATAATTATTGGCGTACTAAAACTAAAAGCTATGAGAAGACCATTTACTGATTTGGATTACAAAAGATTACTTCAACGAGCTTTTTCCCCAAGGGGGTGTTTGTGATCTTGAATTTAATACTAATTTGTTTACAGTTGGGTTTCAGAACAGAATGCTAGACACATAACAGTATTGTTTTCATTAGTTAACGCCCTTACCTCGCTTTTGAACAAATATATGCGTGGGATCGTCCATGGTGAATATCTTCCTTCTGACAAAATCACACACAAAAACTGGCAGATACGAACACAGTGGCAGTGACAAAGTGAGTAAGTGTGGGAGGCTTAAACCACGTCTGCTCAAACAGTTCTCTTTCTTCTGATTTCCCGTGCCGTGTTTCACGTTTCGATCGTCTGCTCCTACTCAGGTTACCATGCCCAAAGGTGACACTGAAAAAAGGTGGATATGTGTAGGATATGGAACAGTAGTTGAGTGTGTGTGTGTGTGTGTGTGTGTGTGTGTGTGTGTGTGTGTGTGTGTGTGTGTGTGTGCATGCGCGAGCGCGCGCTTGTGTGTGCATGCGTGTGCTCGCTCGCGCATGCATGTGTGTGTGTGTGTGTGTGTGGCGGAGGTTGGGGGTGAGGGGGTGGGGTGATGGGGGTCATGATCTCTCTCTCTCTCTCTCTCTCTCTCTCTCTCTCTCTCTCTCTCTCTCTCTCTCTCTCTCTCTCTCCTCTCTCTCTCTTTTTTTATTTATTTTTTTTTATTTTATTTTTTTTTAAATAGAGAACGTGTATTATTTTCTTCGGTGGTGATACGTTTTATTTTTTCTTATGTAGCATGAGATATTTTCATAGAAAATATATGTTTAGTACTGCATAATGGATATCACACCTTTAACAAATGATATCCGGCTTTTTTTCAGCAAACATGTGTATGAATGTTACTGACAACGAAATGCGAGATTTTCAGTTGTGATACTGACTTTTTTTCTATTTACGTATGATGCTTTCAATGATGACATGAGATATTTGCAATAGTGACATGTCCTGTTTTCACCACTGATATGAGGT
>JADBJO010005664.1:0-5000 GCA_016801955.1 Conus betulinus | reverse complement strand
GCTTCCATCGTACCTCTGACTTCATTGGAACCCTTGCAGTTCCTGTTTCGGGATGCTTAATTAATACAAAGTGAATACACAGGCTGAAGCTGAAGCGCACACAGAGTGGTTGAAGATTGTGTTTGTCTGGGCTTCTTTTGCTTTTGACCTGCCTCTTTGTCTTACTTCCACTCAGAGGATTGTGCTTCCATCCGCATCCTTTGTTTTGTTTCTTTGTTTGTTTCGTTCATTATCTGTCAGCAGCATCACTCAACGACCACGGAACGGATTAGAATCAAATGAGACGGAAAGGTGGAACGCGGCAGAAAAAAGAAACTGAGCTAAGTCCAGTGTGGATCCGAATAAAATGGCTGACACAATCTTTCTGACAAGATCATGACATAATTCCCTCACATGAATATGTACACCGCGAGTCAACTGTTTTCAAAACTGACTTCTCTTTGCATATCGACATATTTTCATAGAAGATAGAAGATTTCTGATCAACCTCATTTTGTTCGTTTTGTTCGTTGGTCTGTCTGTATTATCTCCATTTCAGTCTGTCGGTTGATGTGTGTACTCCTCCATAGATTCCCTTTTTTGCCCGATCTCTTTTATTTATCGGTTATTTATACATTAGTTTATATCCGTTATTTATGTATCGTTCTAGCTAACGTTTGCCTGTTGGGCACGGTTTTGTTGGGAATAGTTTGTTGGTATTGCTACTGTTTATTTGTTCTGTTTTGACTATTGTTATATAAACAAGTTCAGACACTTGATTTGGCTATATAAAGAATACCAATATCCAGCAAATCTTAAATTACCCCCCCCCCCCCCTTCCCGAGGTCAAAAGAGCGATATATTGCACATGCAATCATTCAAAGAAAAAGCAAAGAAGAACCTGTTCACCACCTTGGAGACAGTATGCAATGTAAATGGATGGATGGATGGATGGATGGATGGATGGATGGATGGATGGATGGACGGACGACAGATAGATGGATGGATGGTTGCGTGTGTGCATGTCTAGTCAAGTCAGATTATTTCCAGATGGATCAATACATTGTCTACAAAGCATACACACACACATAAACAGACATGTACATAGGCATAAAATATATACAAGGATACATCATGTAAAATCACTGAAGAGTTATTTCAAGGGAATTTGAGAAAATATTGATCCATGAGATGCTTTTTAAGATGTGTGTGTGTGTGTGTGTGTGTGTGTGTGTGTGTGTGTGTGTTGTGTGTGTGTGTGTGTGTGTGTGTGTGTGTGTGTGTTGGAGAACGAGTTACTGTCTTCTATCCATTGTCTGGCGATGAATACTTTGCTTGCAACGGCCTTTACGTGCAGACAGCAATGATGCTTCTATCTGTCGGCACCACGGCCTGAAGAACTAGAGTCCACTGGGGACAGTATATCATGCTGCAGTCGAGTCAAATGTGTACATCATGGAAAGGATAAGAGGGGTTAGGAATGGAGGTAGGTGGGGTGTCTGTGTGTGTGTGGGGGGGGGTGGGTGGGGTGGGGGTGGAGGGGCGTGGATGTTTGGAGTAGGCAAAAAAAACTGTTTCAAGAAGAACAGAGGGAGAGAGGGGGGTAGAAGAGGTAGAAAGCTGAGAGGGGGGGTAAGGATGTGAAACCCTAGTTTCTTTGTTTGAGAAAACTCGTAGAAATCACAAGCCTAAATCGCGCTCTATATTTTTTAAGGTCATGTATACTTTCATGCATAATATTTTTTTTCTCTTAGTTTTTGATACAAAACTTAATATAGCTTTTTTTCCCCTTTGAACAATTGTGGCCAGCAAAATATCTACTTAACGCGTTGTTACTTTAACTCATTTAAAACTGATTAACTAGTTTGATCTTCTGCATCAGTTCGCCTGCATGTCCCCTTTAGTATACGTAATTGCCTTATTTACGGAGTCATGGCTGTCATATCGTCTATATACCGTTAAAAACCGCACCCTTTCAATAGCCCCTCCAGAAATGATGTGTTTATGATATCCTTCCCCACCCCCCTCCCAGCCGGCACCCTTGGCCTCTTCACCTCTGCCTGCTTTTTGTTCTCCCACTTTTTTGTAGAAAAGGGAGTACTTTAGAATGGGAACGAAGAAATATGCTGTCTGTGTGTTCTGTCTGTCTGTCTGTCTGTCCGTCCGTCCGTCCGTCCGTGGTCAAAATGTGTTCCACTTGCTCCCGACAAAACTACTGGGCCGATCATTCTGAAAATGTGTAGGTATGTTTCATTATGGGTCACGGATGATGCCCAATATTTTATTTTGCCGTTATATCCTTTACTAACGGGTATAACGGCCCACAACGGTTTTTCTTCTTCATGGAATATCTCAGAAAGTGCCTGGCCGATTTTTGCTCAAAATTTGTAAGTATGTTCACTATGGGCCACGGATGATGCCCGATGTTTTCTTTTTATCGTTATATCCGTTACTAACGGCTGTAACGGCCCACAATGCTTTTTCTTCTTTATGGAATATCTCACGCGTATTCAACATAAACTGGGAATACGTTTATATGCTTTGCATCTTGTTCTCTTTCCCAATGTTCCCTTCTTTTTCTTTGCTCTCACCATCCCTCTTTCCCTTTCATAATACTTTCCACAGTCCCCTCTCCCCCACCCCTTCCCCCTTTTCCCCATTCCTTCTTCCCCTTCTCCACCCCCAAATCATTTTCCTACTTCTCCTTCCTCTTTCCTCCTCCATATCTCTCTCTCTCTCTCTCTCTCTCTCTCTCTCTCTCTCTCTCTCCCTCTCTTCTCTCTCTCTCTCTCTCTCTCTCTCTCTCTCTCTCTCTCTCTCTCTCTCTCATCTCTCTCTCTCTCTTTTCCCTTTTCCTATTCCTTTAAACTCTCTAGCACCTTTTACAGAAATGTTTGCCCACAAACTTTAAACATGAATAACGTGAATCCAATGACACGTAGACAACTTGTTTTGACAACAGCAGCTTCTCTCATTATTAGTTAAAGACAAACGAATGAATGAAGTTTCTTGGTTTCTTAAAACACACTGCCCCCTTTTTTTGCTTCTTCGACATCCCTTCGTTCATTCTTACTCACATTCACATTATGTCCCCTGTCCTCTCTCTCTCTCTCTCGATCAACTCTCTCTCAATCTCTCTCTCTCTCTCTCTCTTCTCTCTCTCTCTCTCTCTCTCTCTCTCTGTGTCTCTTCTCTCTGTCTCGGGTCTCTCTCTCTCTCTGTCTTTTTTGGTCTCTCTGTCTCTGTTTCCTCTGTCTGTCTGTCTGGTATTGCGTCGTCTGTCTCTGTGTCTCGGTCTCTCCTCTCGTCTTGGTCTCGGTCTCTCTCTGTCTCTCTGTCTCGCTCTCTGTCTGTCTGTCTGTCTGTCTGTCTGTCTGTCCTGTCTCTCTGTCTCTCTCTCTCTCTCTCTCTCTCTCTCTCTCTCTCTCTCTCTCTCGTACCTAAAGTGCCAGTTTTAGAAGGGAAAAGTGAACGTTGCTATATTGGGCTTTAACATCTTTTGATGAGATTCCGGATTCACAGATTCGTTTCACTAAACGTTTAGTGAGGGCGTAATGTCGTAAGGTTTTTACTTTTTTTTTAAAATCCAGTCGTGAGAAGCCTGCTCTTTGATCAGATTCTGATTTCCCACTTTCCGGGCTGCTGTCAGGTAAAGATCAGCCTGAGACAGAGGCAGGAAAGCAATAAACTATGTGGTAAACACCGCTTCAAAAACAATCGGCAATAAAAACAGTCACCTTTTTGTTATTATTCACAATATGCTCACGAGACTGAAAGCCATATCCATCAACTCCGATAGCACACAACCAGCGTAGCATATGTTCCAACTTCTACCTTGTGGCAGAGGATGTCACTGCGTTAAATGCAAAAAAAGATTGCCTGAATAACAAATTCTACCCTTTGGCCATTACAACCATCGGTTCCTAGACCTTGTCGCCAACTGCCAAGCATGTTTCTCCTAGCCACTACTCTTCGTTTCATTGTGCTGAAGTGTAATGATTGCAATTTCGGCGTAAATTTCGAGAAAGGAGAGAGTGTTTGCATATGTGTGTGTGTGTGCGGTTCGCGCGCGCCGCGCGCGCACGTGTGTTGTGTGTGTGTGTTTTGTTTGTGGGTGTGTGTGTGTTGTGGTGTTGTTGTGTGTGGGTGTCGGCGCAGCGCGCGCGAGCTTCGCGCAAGTGGTGGTGTTCGTGGGCTTGTGTATGTGCCCACGAGAGAGAGAGAGAGAGAGAGAGAGAGAGAGGAGAGGAGAAGAGAGTGTGTGGTGTGTGTGGGGTGTGTGTGTGTTTGGGTGTGTGTGTGTGTGTTTTGGTTGTGTGTGTGTGTTTTGGGTGTGGCTGTGTGGTTTGCGTGGTGTGTGTGTGTGTGTGTGATGTGTGTGTGTGGTTCCGCCATGCTCTTTGGTGTTTGCTCCGCAATCCCCTCCCCTTCCTCTCCCGTTTCATTTTAAAACGTATTACTTGCCTGTATTGATCTAACCCCCCCCCCTCCCCTATGTTCTTACTGGCCTGTGTTTAAGTTCATGCAAGACGAAAATGGCTGCCTTTGTCAATTCTTGTCCTTGAAGAATCTCGAATTTTTCAATGCGGAATTCGATTTTTTTTGTTTTCTGGGATAAACGACTGTGATATCGTGGTTGGCGTTTTGGCTCCATTTCCCCTGGATCATTGGCTCTCTTTCCCACGTAAGTTTTGGTCAATTTGACAATCCCAGGTGGGTTTGTTTTGTGACTTGTAGTGCAGTCCCTGCAAAAGCTCCTGGGGGAATTTCAGATATACTAAGAGAGAGAAGAGCTGAGAGAGAGTAGAGCGAGAGGTAGGGATGGAGCGGAGAGAGACGAGAGAGATAGGGAGAGAGAGAGAGAGTCAGACAGCCGAGAGAGAGAGACAGAACTTACTTTTACTTTTTTACACACAATGCATCAAGGAGAGGTGGGAGAGCAGAGAACAGAAAAAGTGAAGTAGAGAAGAGAGGAGACGAGAAGAGAGGAGAGAGAGGTCGAGAGCGAGAGAAACCTTGCC
>JADBJO010005663.1:115059-155341 GCA_016801955.1 Conus betulinus | reverse complement strand
ACGGACGCAAAATCTTCCAAATTTATTCAGAACAAATTCATTGGACCATTGCACGAAATCAACAAATCAAACGCGGACAGCGGGCTGTAATGTCCAATCACCCTTCCTCAGGATCGTCACATAAGCCACAACTGAAAACTGCACCATTCAGTACCGAGTGTAGCCACCGTTTGCCGCCAGGCAAGCGGCACAACGTCGACGCATGGAGTCACCAGGGTCCGAAGAGTGTCCCGCGGTATGGCCTGCCACTCCTGCTGCAGAAAGAGAGTGAGCTAGGCCACGTCAACAGGCGGGGGGGGTGGTTGTGGGCTACCTGCCGTCCAAGGACATCCCAGAGGTGCTCAATTGGAGCCAGATTGGGTGAGCAAGATGGCCACTGCATCTGGATGATCCCCTCTTGCTGCAGATGATCGTCCACGACACGGGCTCAGTGTGGACGGGCGTTATCGTCTTGGAAAACAGCAGCGTTATCCATGGCCTGGCCTGAAGGGCAGGCTGGATCAGGGGCCTCACAATCTCGTCACGGTACCGCACCCCTGTCAGCATGCTTTGAATGACGTACAGGGGAGTTCTGTCTTGATGACTGAAGCCACCCCAGACCATCACAGAACCCCCACCGTAACGATCCACCTCATGAACTGTGGCGTCAGCAAAACGTTCTCCTGGCCTTCGCCACACTTGGGTCCTGCCATCATTGAATGCCAAGGTGAAGCGGGACTCATCTGTGAACAGCACTCGAGACCATGCTGCTGCCTCGTCCAGCGAACGTGATGATGACACCAGTCTGCCTGTGCTCTGCGGTGAGCTGGAGTAAGTGGTACTCAGACTGTTGGTCTCTGGGATGACAGCCCGAACTCATGCAAACGGTTACAAACTGTCCTTCTACTGACAGTGACATTCGCAGCCTGCAGGAGCTCACGCCTTAAGGTGTATGAGGTGATAGTCCGATTGCGTAGGGCAGACAGCAGGAGGAATTGGTCAGCATGTCTGTCGTACACTGAGGACGGGCCTGATTGTGGCCGATCCTGCACGCTGTCAGTGGCCTGAAACCTCTCTACAAGATGTTGGATGGTGGAATGGGACACGTGCAGACGCCTAGCCACCTCGAGGCCAGAAATCCCTTCGTCAGTCAACGCTAAGGCACGTCCACGATCGGCAGGGTCCAGTCTTTGCCTTTGTGCCGTGCTTTTTGGGCTGGCGTAGACGACCGTTCTGTTTACAGATTTGTGGCCAATGGCGTCTGATCTGTGTTCATGAACGAGGTGCCATGCACGTGCATCATGATTGACCACGAGCATTTCGCCCTTTTTTTCAAACTCATATGCTCCCACAGGCACCCGTTTTTACCGGTTTAACGTGGTTTCCGCACGTGCAGCTGCGCTCCACCTTGTACCGCAGTGGGTTCTTAGGTGTTGTGATCTGTTAAGGAACATCTGTTCAATATGTTTAACCAAGTTTGGGTCATTGTGACTTCGATTCAAGCCTATTATTTACACACTCAGACACTAACGTCAAAATGACAGGTGGCCCTTAACTTTTTGTCAGTAGTATAGTTACCTTATTATGTCTCTAATTGAGAGCAGCTACAATATAGCCTGACCCAAAGGTTTTGGAATACGACTTTTGGCTCGTTTTTCAAACATTTGGTTATTTTTTTTATTCATGGAATAATGTTAAAAGACAACAACAACCCTATAATATGGATTTAGTTTGTTATTCATTCTTATTTTATAGTTTACATGAGTTAAAACGCTTGCACTGTGTGTTTGACATCGTTCGTTCGCGACTAGGCACTCCATTGCCTAGCAACCAAATTTTACCAGAGGACAAAAATTGCTCCCCCCCTCCCTGGCATTTACATTCTGTGGATGCGTTTCTAACAACACACACAAAGGATATGTTGGTATATCAATTTGAGCAATGGTTTCAGCTAAGCCTAGCACAATTAAACTATTCGATACTTGAGTCGTTCCTATGTTGTTATACGCCGCTGTGATTTGGGGTATGAAATCACTCAAATAGAAAAAAGGTCCACCTTTTTGCATGTAAGGGTTTTGTTTAATGTAAGCCTACATACACCAAATTTCTGCGCCTATGGAGAATTGAACCGTTTTCCCTAACTTAACCTAGCGAAAGTGAGCATAGCCTTCTGGTTAAGATTATGCGCTTTACCGAATGACAGATTTGCAAACATGGCGTATCACATGTTGAGATCAATCGATGGAAGAGGGAAAGCCACATGGGTTACCCACGTCAAAAATATTCTTTGTACATCTGGTTTTGCCTACGTATGGTTCTCTCAAGGAGTAGGTAACCCTAAAGCTTTCCTAAGTGAATTCAAGCAAAGACAAATCAATTTCTTTTTGCAACAATGGTTAGAAAAAAAAATGGAAATAAGACCACGATGCAATATATACAGCTCTTTCTAAGGTGCTCTTGGACCAGAAAATTATTTTGATGTGATAATGTCAAGATAAATCCGCAATGCGTTTTATACGATTTAAGCTTGGCGTAACAGAAATGAAACGCAACAGATATAGGTATACTTCAGATGCCCTTTTACTATTGTGTCCATTATGTGCACGTTCCCCTGAAGACGAAATGCATATTCTTTTCTTCTGCCCGCATAGGATGATCTCAGACAAAAATTGCTTACTAGAGTCAATCTAGATCTTTCCAAATTCAAAAAGCTTACTATCCTAAAGTCTGAATGCGATTGTTGTAATGATCCAATTTGCAAAGTTTATTTTTTTTATGCATTGAAATGGAGAAGATCACTGATCAGTGGCTGATTGGTTAGTATTAAACAAGGTGACACAACCATAATTTCTACCCCATAACACTTAAATAGGCAGAAGACCTCTGTCTTAACACAATGTGTATGATTTTCTTCCGTACCCTCATAATGATTTTCCTATTCATGCACTTTACTTTCATAGCATATTTTTCTTTTGCCTCGTTTGGTGGTTCTTTTTCTTTTCCTTTTCTTTTCCCATTTTTTTCATCGTCCTATTTGAGCTGAAGAGATGTTAGTGCATGCCTAATCACTATTATGTGAACTCCACATGGTTATGGGCTCAATGTGCCTAAACATTAAATCAGTTTGAGTTGAGTTGAGTTTGAGTTCAGTCTCTCTCTCTCCACCACAAACGTAGCAAATGAGTTTACAATGTCTACATTTTTATAGAGAAAAACAATAACATTTAGGCTGTGTTTGTAAATCATGATTATGCAGTAAGTTGTTTATTGTGATGAGAATATTGTTTGATGATGGTCTTTTTCATTTTCTAGTTACTAGTACTGTTCAATTGTTTTCTGCGCGTATGCATCGTTTTTGACTGACATTTTTATTGTTCGCATTGTTTTGTTTTGCAACTTTAAGTAGAAATTGTGCAAGCACTCCCTTGGGATGCGGATTGTTTAACTATTGCATTGTCATCCAGAGAGAGAGAGAGAGAGAGAGAGAGAGAGAGAGAGAGAGAGAGAACCTGTAAGTTCCATTTACCTGTGTCATGAGAGGTTGACATTGTCGAAGCTATGCATGTGTAATTGTCTTTGGAAGAGAATGAGGTAGCAAAGTGTTACTGAGGGTGTGGTATTTGTAACACGTGCTGCACAGCATTTGTGCGTAATCAGAGCAGCCTCAATTATGGAATTAATGTGTAGTGCGTAGTGTAACGGCTGCTTATAAGTGCCCGTGTTAGTAGTAAGAAACTCGTGGAGAGCGTGGCAGCAGAGAGTCCTAGAAGAGAAGCCCCCTTCAAACAAGTGTTTCGGCCCTTATCTCCTGACACTCTAGGCGAGGGGGGGGGGGGGGGGGGGGGAGTTCGGCCACACCCGGTTCATGACTCCGGATGTCCCTCTGCTGCCCCCCTCCCCCCCTTTTTTTTTCCCCATCTTGGGACGAGCCATGGCTGGGATTTGAACCCATGCCCCTCTGGACATGCTTATTTTCCACTTAATGACTCGCGCACTAACCACTGAGCCACTGGGACTGTTCCTCCTTGACCAGATCCAGCTGGAACACCTCTCTGCTGCTTCTGCCATTGCTTTCAGGACTCTGTATTTTTCCCTCCCTGCAACTGAGAGCTGTCTCATGAGGCTGTATGCAGACGTTCCTACAAACCCCCTAGCTCCAATTTCTGCAGTGAGGACTTTGACCTGATAGCCTTCTCTCCTCAGGCTGTTTGCCAGATCAGCATACTTTTTAGTCTTGTAGATTTGAGCTGAATCTTCTTCTGTTCTCATATGGCACCGTGAACTTGATCATGGCACCGTGAACTCGATCATGATCAGCTGCTTGGTTGACTGAGAGTGGACTACTATGCCTGGTCTCATGCCACTCATGCTGATAATCCCTGGGTGACTCTTCCATTCTGGGAGGTCTGCAGTGCATTCCCAGTCATCTGTCCCGTCCAGCAGACTCTGCCTGCATGTTTCGAGTGGCGCTGTTGTTCTTGGCCATGATTCGCTGGCTCCTGCCGTGAAGAATGTTGCGGGTGCTTTTGGAGTCCTGAGGTTCCCTTTTGTGGTGTTGGCCCACAGACAGAGATAGACAGACAACTAGCTAAAGAGACAGAGGTTTCCTGTGGATTTTCAATTTGGTTTGGACTTCAAGACTACATTCACCGTTAATAAATAAAAAAGGTGAGAAAACTTCCTGGCTTTATTTTGCCTTTCATACAAAAAAAAGTTTTTAATGTGTGTGTGTGTGTGTGTGTGTGTGTGTGTGTGTGTGTAAATACTAGGATTAACTCATTAAAGCAACTCTAGCCGTGGTACTGGTCACAAGGTCACGACGAACAGATTTGGGTGTCTTTTCAGAATGTCGGCGCAAAGAACAAGTGCTGCGAGCAGTTGGTGAACTGTGTGGGCCTTCTGTCTTGTTAGCATGACACAATAAGTTACTTCACTTTACCTTCGTGACGTTCTTTGTAAGTAGCAAACGAAGATGGTGTGGCTCGAAACTTCACAGAATTATGCTGTTTGAAATCTGCGCCAGTTTTGCTGTTTATATATAGACTTTGTGGTTTTTCAACAGTTAAACTTTACAACACATGTAAGCTAACGCAAAAACGCGTCTCAGAAAGAGCAAAGAGCTTTGTCCAAAGAAAAACGTTGTGTGTCTCTGGTCATACGACCCTATCTTATTTTCCCTTCCGAACAGTCACTATTACATGACCTTGCTGTGCGTCTCTGTGTTCATGTACTGTCACATGACTTTGCTGTATGTCTCTCTGTCCATGTAATGTCACATGACCTTGCTGTATGTCCCTGTCCATATACTGTCACATGATTTTGCTGTATCTCTCTCTGTCCAGACACTATTACATGACCTTGCTCTGCATTTCTGTGTCCATATAGTCACATGACTTTGCTGTATGTCTCTCTGCCCAGGTACTATCAAATGACCTTGCTGTATGTTTCTATGTCCAGATACTGTCCCATGACCTTGCTGTATTTCTCTGTGTCCAAATGTGACCATGCTCATGTCTCTATGTCCAAATATGACCTTGTTCATGTCTCTGTGTCCAAATATGACCTTGCGCATGTTTCTATGTCCAAATATGACCTTGCTCATGTCTCTGTGTCCAAATATGACATTGCTTTATGTCTATACGTCTGGATATCACTACATGACTTTGATGTATGTCTCCTTGTCTAGATACTATTAGATGATCTTGTTTTATGTCCAGATATTATTACATGACCCTACTTCGGGATCCTGTGAATCGGTTCATCAGCGAGTGGTTACATGTGCGACGAGGCGCCACCTGGAAAGGCGCGTAAAATTTCTGTGTGAAGGGAAAACACCAGCTGAAGGAGAAGTGACCAGGTGCTATGAGGGTAAAGATTGGAAGGTAGGTATTGTAAAGGATGTAGAGTGGAAAGAAAATGTGGTAAAGGTCGAAGAATGAAGGGAGATGAGGGAGACGTGATAGCGAACGTAAAATAAAGGGGTGGTGGTGGTGAGCCAGGACGTAGAATGAAAGAGAGGTTTGGCAAAGGACGTAGACTGAACAGGAGGTGTGGTAAAGGACGTAAAATGAAAGGGAGGTGTGGCAGGGACGTAGAATGAAAGAGAGGTGTGTCAAAGGACGCAGAATGAAAGAGAGGTGTGGTAAAGGACATAAAATGAAAGGGAGGTGTGGCAGGGACGTTAAATGAAAGAGAGGTGTGGCAAAGGACGTAGAATGAAAGAGAGGTGTGGCAAAGGACGTAGAATGAAAGGGAGGTGTGGTAAAGGACGTAGAATGAAAGAGAGGTGTGGCAAAGGACGTAGAATGAAAAGGAGATGTGGTAAAGGACTTACAATGAAGAGAGGTGTGGCAAAGGACATAGAACTAAAGGAGGTGTGGTACAGGACATAGAACTAAAGGGAGGTGTGGTACAGGACATAGAACTAAAGGGAGGTGTGGTACAGGACATAGAGTGAAAGGGAGGTGTGGTAAAGGACGTAGAGTGAAACGGGGGAGTGGGGGGGGGGGTGGGGGGGCAAAAGACGTAGAATGAAAAGGGGGGGGGGGGGGGGGGGCATAGGACGTAGAGTGAAAGGAAGGTGTGGTAAAAGACGTAGAATAAAAGGGATGTGTGGTAAAGGACGTAGAATGAAATGGGGTGGGGGGGGGGGGGGCAAAGGACATAGAATGACTTAGAGCTGTGGCATAGGACATAGAACTAAAGGGAGGTGTTGTAAAGGACGTAGAATGAAAGAGAGGTGTGATTTGGGGAAGATGATTTGAGGGATGTAGTCTCGGAACGGACATTGCGATTTGAAGCATGGTGTTAGGGTGTTTTGGTGATTTTGGTTTTTATAAAAGTGCCTTAATTGAGTGCTTTGTCATTTTTAAGTGCCTGCCTAACTTTATGTAGTGTTGCTCGAAGAGCTGAAACTATAGGGACTGTGTCACGAAGAGCTGAAACTATAGAGACTGTGTCACGAAGAGCTGAAACTATAGGGACTGTGTCACGAAGAGCTGAAACTATAGAGACTATGTCACGAAGAGCTGAAACTATAGGGACTGTTGCACCAAGAGTTGAAACTATAGGGACTGTTGAAACTACAGGGACTCTGTCATGAAGAGATGAAACTATAGGGACTGTGTCACGAAGAGCTGAAACTATAGAGACTGTGTCACGAAGAGCTGAAACTATAAGGGCTGTGTCACGAAGATTTGAAACTATAGGGACTGTTGCACCAAGAGCTGAAACTATAGGGACTGTGTCATGAAGAGCTGAAACTATAGGGACTGTTGCACCAAGAGCTGAAACTATAGGGACTGTTGCATGAAGAGATGAAACTATAGGGACTGTTGCACGAAGAGCTGAAACTATAGGGACTGTTGCACGAAGAGCTGAAACTATAGGGACTGTTGCACCAAGAGCTGAAACTATAGGGGCTGTTGCACGAAGAGCTGAAACTATAGGGACTGTTGCACCAAGAGGTGAAACCATAGGAACGGTGTCACGAAGAGCTGAAACTGTAGGGACTGTTGCACCAAGAGCTGAAACTATAGGGACTGTTGCACGAAGAGCTGAAACTGTAGCGACTGTTGGTCTGCTGGAACGTGGCCCTGGGCGCACAGTCAAGGTGGCAGCAGCAGCCTGCTGGCATGTCCCCTGCCACTGAAGCATGGCCGTTGTCTGTGCTGTCATCACTGGGGACTCTTTCTTTCAGTGACTGACATGGATGTGGTGTCTTGTTGTAGAGAGGGGAGGGGCAGTACTAATTTAGATGTAGTAGAGAACTGGCAGGAAGAGAGTGAATTACTGGCAGTTTCAGGACTGAAAGCCTGTGTACAACCGTTGACACAGATGGTGGCAGATGGTGGGCACAAAAAAGTAGTGAGGAGGTTGGTAGTGGAGGAAGAAAACTCACTAGTGGAAAGAACGGGCGTTGGGAGATGAAGAGGTGGCAAGTGAAAGGGAGACATAGGTATGTGCAGGATCAAGAGGATGACAAAGGGAGACATAGGGTGTGTGCAGGATGAAGAGAATGCCTTGTAAAAGGGAGACATAGGGTGTGTGCAGGATGAAGAAAATGACAAAGGGAGACATGGGTGTGTGCAGGATGAAGAGGATGACAAATGGAGACAGGGTGTGTGCAGGATGAAGAGGATGACAAAGGGAATACTGGGGTGTGTGTAGGATAATGAGTATGACAAAGGGAGACATAGGGTGTGTACAGGATGAAGAGGATGATACAGGGAGACATAGGGTGTGTGCATAATGAAGACGATGACAAAGGAGACATAGGGTGTGTGCAGGATGAAGAGAATGACACAGGGAGACATAGGGTGGTGTGTAGGATGGAGAGGATGACATGTAAAAGGGAGACATGGGTGTGTGTGCAGGATGAAGAGGATGACATGTAAAAGGGAGACATGGGTGTGTGCAGGATGAAGAGGGTGACAAAGGGAGACATAGGGTGTGTGCCGGATGAAGAGGGTGACAAAGGGAAACATGGGGTGTGTGCAGGATGAAGAGGATGACAAAGGGAGACATGGGGTGTGTGCAGGATGAAGAGGATGACATGTGAAAGGGAGACATGGGGTGTGTGCCAGATGAAGAGGATGACATGTGAAAGGGAGACATGGGGTGTGTGCAGGATGAAGAGGATGACATGTGAAAGGGAGACATGGGGTGTGTGCAGGATGAAGAGGGTGACAAAGGGAAACATGGGGTGTGTGCAGGATGAAGAGGATGACATGTGAAAGGGAGACATGGGGTGTGTGCAGGATGAAGAGGGTGGCAAAGGGAGACATGGGGTGTGTGCAGGATGAAGAGGGTGAGAAAGGAGACATGGGGTGTGTGCAGGATGAAGAGGGTGACATGTAAAAGGGAGACATGGGGTGTGTGCAGGATGAAGAGGGTGAGAAAGGGAGACATGGGATGTGTGCAGGATGAAGCTGTGAAAGGGCAGACTCTCTCTCTCTCCTTGCTACTTTGTGCTGCGCGTTACATGTGTGAGTGGTGTCTTCGTTGTACGCGAGCTTGTCTCCTTCACTGGGTATGGCTCCTTGCTGGTCAGGATGCTGCTGCTGTCTTTGAGTCTGGCAACACGTGTGATAGACAGTGGTTGAGGGCATGTGCTCACAGTCAGTGTGTGGACAACAGAGCGGAGTTTGTCAAATTTGTCATGGACCTGCTGTTCACACGCTTTTCCTTGGATTAGTAATTTACCACTTGTAAAACAAACATGAATTTTAGTACCTTGGTTTGCTCTGCCTGTACACAGTTAAGGTAGAATGACAAAGGCAAGAGGTAATAAGGGAGATGCTAGTAAAGTCTCTACTACAGTCCCCATAGCTCTTGCGTTTTGCAGTGTAATTTTTCACTGTACTTTACAATCTCTTGGAAAAAAGTTTTCCATATATCTGCGATGTAGTGTGTGTCTCCACTTGAGAAGATGCTGTCATACACTCGCAACAGTTTGCCAAGTGGGGTCTTTTATATCTGTGATTTGTTCAGTGTTATTCCTAAGCACAAAATGCTATTGACGTAAGCCATGGATCGTGTAGTGGGTCCCATGGCTGGTGTAAGCCTAACGCTCAACACGTGTCGCAAGAGAATAACAGGCCAATGGCTGGCACACACAGCGCCATGTGAGGCTTACAGCAATGGGTTTGAATACATCGCAGAGTGTTGCTTTTCTCCTCAGTCACTCCGTTAAAACGGTCCAATGCATCAACACAATGCAGTAGCCTGCGTCACATCGTTACAACTATTTCAAAATAGAGAGCGGAATCTGAGCACTAGATAGTGTTTTCAGCACTGAGAGGAAAAACGTGTCATGCATCTGCCACCTGTAACGAGAGAGAGAGAGACAGACAGACAGATAAACAGACAGGCAGACCGACAGACAGAGAGCGCATTTATCTGCATGTATGTAGCTGTGTGTGTGTGTGTGTGTGTGTGTGTGTGTGTGTGTGTGTGTGTGTGTGTGTGTGCGCGCGCGCGCGCGTGTGTGCGTGTGCGTGTGTGTGTGTGTGAGTGTGTGTGTGTGTGTGTGTGTGTGTGTGTGTGTGTGTGTGTGTGTGTGCTGATGCAGTGATGACGTTGCACACTATGTTGTCAGAACGTCAGCCTCCAGCAGTTCATCAACTGCCCCCACAACCTGCCTTCAACCGCCAGACCCGCATGCTGGCCAACCTGTCTCTGGTGCACTGCTACAACACCACAGCCATGGCCCCCGCCCGCCGTAACGCTCTCCTGCTGGAGTCGGCCAAACGCAACCTGCTGGACATGGCCTTCTTCGGACTGACCGACTTCCAGGTCTTCTCCCAGTTCCTCTTGGAGCACACCCTGCACCTGAAACTCCGCCGTTACGCACAGCAAGACAACCACACCCGCAGCAGTAGGAGCAATGTTCCCGCAGGGTACCTGAGGCAGATCGCGGAGCTGAACCACCTGGATGTGGAACTGTACCAGTTTGCCAAGGACGTCTTCCTGCAGAGAGTGCAGCACGCCTACACCCCAGGAGGGGCGGCCCCTGCCCCAGCAGCTGCAGCATCTCATGGTCCAACAGGCTGTTGTTTCTGGAAGATTTCATTCTGTGTACAGACGCTAGTGCTACTGCCATGGGTGCTTGTTTGCTACAGGAAAAAGATGGTTTGTTACACCCTGTTCAGCATGACATTAAAACGTTTTCACAGGCTCAGCACAGTTACTCTACTATTGAGCGAAAGTGTCTTGCTATTGTGTGGGGCCTTGACAAATTAGCCAGTTTCGTGCCTGGCAGACAGTTCGTATTACAAACGGATCACAGGCTGTCGACTTTTGCAGGCCTCCAAAACTAAAAACAGCCGTCTTCTCAGATGGGCGTTAAACTATCCAGGCCTGTAGTTTTTCTGTTGTACCTATTTCTGGTTCGAGCCGACTTGCTATCTCGTGACTGAGATGTTTGGGGGACACTTTTTTTTTTGCTGCTGTTTATGTATCTTGTTTGTTTGTTTGTTTGTACCCAGCTACTCTGTATAAACAGCTGTAGGTACTAACCTCGAAAAAAAGACAACACAAAACGATAATGAATGTCGATGGGCAAAAAGTTTTTATTTTGCATGTGTGATATATGTATTGTCTCTCATTGATCTGCTGTTTATACTTTTTTTTTTATGAATGATTGATTTTGTGCTTGTATTTGATGACAGTAGTTGTGGTAAAATTTGTCTACATCTTGCTTGTGGCTTACATTTATGCTTGTATTTGATAACAGTAGTTGTGGTCAAAATATTTTTTACATCCAGCTTGTGGTTTGCGTGCTATAAGGCTCATTGTCTTGATTTATGCCCTGAAACACTGACACGTGCAAAATGTTGATATTGCTTGCTTATGTCCGTCATTTCACTGTTTTATTGCTATCTTTTGAAATAACGATTATGCATGTTGTAATGATTTTTGTAACGCTTTTTCCTTGGAATTTCCAGAATTCCCCTTTGGGAAATTCTTAACCCAGGAGGGACGGGTGGGAGGGTGGGGGGGGGAGGGAGGGAGGGGGTTGGGGGGTCATGCGCCCCAGTCGGGACGGGTCCGCATGGTAAATGAACGGACAACGTAAAACGTTATTGGTTATCATTTACCCATACTTGAGTCTTCTGGGGTTGAACTGTAATCAAAAGGGTTCTGTCGTTGATCGATTTTACCTGAGCGTCACGCAAGAATTTGTATAAGAAGAGAGAGAAGAAGAAGAAGAAGAAGAAGAAGAAGAAGAAGAGAGAGAGAGAGAGAGAGAGAGAGAGAGAGAGAGAGAGAGAGAGAGAGAGAGAGAGAGAGAGAGAGAAAATGCGAATGCGAATGCGAACGTTGAATGCATATAGGCCATAGGCATCTTGCACAATGGTAGTGGGAAAAATTGGGGACGTGGGTGGGGAAGGGAGTGTGTAGATGGCGGGAAAACAACAGCACGTACATACAATATCATACCTTCTGATATACACATATATACTTTTCAAAGTAAATAGCCTTAGCTCAGATATATTCTCACTCATTCAACGTAACTATCCTAATCAACAAGCTCATCATAACTCCGAATATGAGCGCTCTGACTTGGAAGAAGAAAAGACATCACACTTCTACAATTCATCTTATTACAAAAGCTATGTGTAACTGAAGACTTTTACAAATATTTCAAAGGCAGTAACTGTTTCTTGTCTACGCTTAAGTGAGTGAAATATGTATTTTGCCACTGCACGATAATTGTTTATCTACACACATTCAAAAGAATTTGTAACGGAACATTAAGACGGAGACCAAGAAACCTGTCTCTCAAATCAGTATACAAAGGACATACATATACAAGATGTTTTTCATCCTCGTCCACATTCATACAATATGGGCAAAAAACTTGCGACGGGATTTTCACAAAATCTCTCGGTATTGTTTCTTATAGGGAGTACCCCAAGTCTTGTCTGTGTCAAAGCCACTCTACGGCAAAAGATGTCCAGAAACTCAAAGTAATGACTAATTCCGAAACCACACTGTAAAGATCTGTACAAGACATATCTGTTTTTTATCCCTAATTGATGCCAACCATTCTTGAACATACATGTCAACTAGTCTTTGTTTTGAAATGGGTAAAAACAGTCTTACGTCATCCACACCTTGTCGTAGCCATACATAATTAAATCCGGTGCTGCCCTAGAATTTCTCTGATGCCTGTTACCCAGCACCTGATGCCTTGATCATCAAGATTTACTTGCATAAGATCAGCCTGTTTAGGTAATCTATCCAAGCCCATGTCTAATAATCTAAACCAATATTTCAATGCTTTCATATATGAATTTATGTATAAGGGATGCCTGCTTAATTCTGAGTATACAAATTTATTAGTGTTTTTAAGTGGAACGCCAAGGAATCTTTTGCAGGCTAATAAGTGTACTTTCTCAAATGTGCTCTAAACGTTGCAGACCCCATATTTCCGCTGAGTACAGTAAAATTGGCTTGATTTTGGAATCAAAGATTTTGAAGAATACTTCCCGAGACTTTTCTTTGCAATTGTTAAACGCACGGCACAAAAGATAAAGTGCTTTCTTTGCCTTTGTTACCATGTGCTCTATTCCAATATTCATACTAAGCATGGTAGTAAATGTGAAACCCAAGTGTGTAACCCTGCTTCACCATAAATAGCCTCCCTACCTGAACACCATGACTTTAGTCTTAGATTTGTTAACATCTAATCTTAACCTACAACAACATGTTTTCAATGAGTTTAGTTGTGCTTGTAGACCACCTGGTGTAGTAGAAATAAGAGCTACATCATCAGCAAAGAGCAAATGATGATCTCAATAAATTAGAAAGCAGTTGCACTCCATGGATCCCTGTTTCATTAATGTGGTTGGCCAGTTGGTTAATGAAGAGTGAAAACAGTGTTGGACTCAATCCACATCCTTGCCTTACACCAACAGGGCAATCAAAAAATTCCGAAAAATCTCCATTACATCGTACACATGAAATGAGAGAATCATACATGGACTTCAGGCAACATAAAAATTTCCCCTGTATCCCTTCATTATACAGGCTTTGTAGTAATTTGTCATGGTGAACCGAATCAAATGCTTTTCTGAAATCCACAAAAGCAACATAAAGTTTTCGACCTTTTGAACATAAACATCTCTGGACGATAGTGTATAAATTGAATATTTGATCAACCGTTGAATAATTGTTTCTAAAAACCAGCTTGATTTTCAGCAATGATATTATTTTCCTCTAGCCATGAATACAATCTCTGGTTCAGAATTGAAGTAAAGCATTTACAAGTGACATTAATCAAGGATACACCTCTACAATTATCAGGGTCGTCTATATTCCCCTTTTTGAAAATAGGCACTACAATGGCTTTCGACCATTCACGTGGATACACACCATTATCAAAAAATTTGTTGAATAACACAGTGAGAAAGTTAACAATAGTTTGACCCGCTGTTTTTTTAGCATTTCTCCAATAATACCATCTGTGCCACTTGCTTTTCACATTTAATTTTCTTCAGTGCCTTTTCTACTTCGTGGTACGCAATGACCCGATTCAGAGGATGCTCCTGTCCCTCTTTTATATCTGTTGGGGGATAAGTTCGATCCACTGTACAACCTTCATTTAAAGAAAACGTTTTTTTGAAAATGTTCAAACCAATTCTGTGTTGTAATAGTACCACTTATTCTCATTTCATTCCTCAGTCCCAAACATTTGAGACGTTTCCAGAATAAAGCTGAATTTTTTAAAGTTAGCACTTAGTTTTTCAGCCGTTTGCCTACGGTAACCTCGCTTTTTGCATTTCAGTAGTTTCCTGTATATTTTTCTGCTTTCAGCATAGGACAATCTCATGTCTTTACATATACATTTTTTGTTAGATTTTCTTAAATTTGTCGGTAACTTCAATTTTCCGTCATGGCATTTACATTTCCCCATCCGTTTGAACGTTTGGAGTACACGTAAGCGTCTTTTACATCCCTGTTTAGCGTTTTTGCACTCCTCATCAAACCATTCAGATCTCTGAGATTGCTTCTTAGTAGACACTGTTTTCTGCATACACTTACCAGCTCTAAGCAGATATTGCGTAAACAAATCCATTGCTGATTCAACATCTTCATCAATCTGTTCCATTGCTTCCTTTAACATAGTTATACCTTCGTAGTCTTTAAGACAGTCTTTATATTCTTTTTCATTGTCCACATTCCACACTATTTTTTTCTCTGCCATTGTCTTTAAGGCAATTAGCATTCTGTATAGTTTTTCCTCATTCATGACCTTTGTGTACAATGTTAGTTGTACAGGTAGGTGATCTGAGTCGACCAACTCTTTTACAATTAATCGCATGTCTGAGAGATGAGAGGGAAAATTACATGACATCAAGAAGTAATCTATCACGCTTGACCCTTTTTCTGACACGTAAGTACAACCAGAGTCACAATTCCATTTTGAGGTACCGTTTACAATAAAACAGTCTGTAATTTTGCACAATTCAACTAGCTGAGTCCCAAAGAGATTCATTTCCATATCATCAGACTTTCTGGCAAAAGTATTTATGTCGGTTGCAGCACTGCTGACCGTCTGCTCAAAAATGTCATCACTGTAATCAAAATTTTTATCTTCGGTGCGAGCATTTAAATCTCCACATAACAGAATAAGAAAATCTTCGAATTTCTCATAGAAATACATAATACATTCATCAAGTACTTCTATACCATATCCATCAACATTGTTTCTCCAGTAACTGGAATCATATGATCGAATATAGGTTGAAATGAACATAACATCATAATCACAACCAAATAGCTCTTTTGATATTTTTAGCACAACTACATCATCATTTTTAACTTTTATTTGGGAAATGAATTTAGAAAAACACTTTCTGACAAAAACCAAAATTCCTCCAGAATATCTCCCCTGCTTTGGACAGTTTCTGAGCTTTGGAAATAAAAGAATCATAATCTGAAAAAACAATTGAACCAAAATCTTCTGAAATAAAAGTTTCTGTAAACGTAATGAAATCGTGGGTAGTTACAAAGTTAACAAATTCTTGATCATGTAACTTTTCATACAATCCACGCACGTTATAATTCAAAAAGCTGACGAATCTAGACATGTTTTGACCAGACAACACATTTGAACTGTTACACAAATATTTGTTTTCCGGGCATTTGTCCTGTTTGGAAAAAGTACCTATTGTATCCCGTGCCCTTTTCATGTACCCCTTGGATAGCATGATGCCCGGCCTGCTTGTCATTTGTCTTCTAACTGACATTCAGGAGAGGGAGCCTGTCTCTGTATGCGTTTATCACTGCATTGTGACCTACAACCAGACCTGACCCTCTTAAACGCCTCCCTGATGCTACCCTGGCTGCCTTGGCTAACTGATCGTCTTTTGGTACTTCCCGTTCGTGTTACCACCCTGGCTAACTTCCGCTCCTTTGCATTTGCTCGTGTTTTAGGACGAGAAAGTCTTTCTGTACCATTCTTAGAGGAATCTTTGGCCCCGGCCTCGATCCGATCTTCAGCGACGGCCCTGCAGCGGTTGATCTCCAGCTCCGCTGTCACACATGCCGAGATCATTCCCAGATAAATCTGGAACTGACCGACTGAGCGGAATGTCAGACTGGAGATCTGGTCCCATGGTTTCTTCTGCTACTTCGTTTCCTCCTTTTGAGATGGCGATGTCTTCATCTGGCAGTCCTGCCTCTTGTCCCTTCAGGGTTGACTCCTGGTTGTCATCCGCACACTGAGGTGTTATCCTGTGGTCCTGTAATATATCAGCAGCAGCCAGATCACGTTGCTCTTCCTCTGGATCATGATCTTCATCGCAGTTTGAGGACGGGTTTGCAACCATCGCCGTGTCTGTTTGCTGATCATTACAGGAAGGCTGCTCCCTTTCATCTCGTGTTTGCTGCTGTTTCTAACTGGAATCCTTGTTTTACTTGTGTTGTGTCTTCTATCCATATCATATTTGGTTTTGTTTGTAATATTTGCTGTAGTATCAGTGTCCCATGTATCTATTTTTCCACTTCTTTCATCATCAGACAATACAGACTGTCTTGAATGAAACTGTTTTTTTCCTTCCCATTATGACGATTCTTTGGGTGTTCCGCTCTTGAAGCGTGCTGATGAAAAGGAGAATTCTGTTTATGATGCCTTTCATAAGAAAAATACTCATTAATTGGGAGTCTTTTTGAGCTCGAAGAGTTTCTCAGTGTTCTTTCTTTGTGCTTTGAAACATTATATGATGTTCGACCATTTTGGATTGCTTGGCTGTAACTCATATGTCCAGGCACTACACGTTGTTCTTCACTTCTTTTTAAAACACCACTTGATCTTCTATTATCATATCTCTGCTGAAGTCATTGTAGTGTCTCTGATTCTCAGCTGAAGCCCATGCATCGTGGTATTCCTGGCCGTTTCTTTGTTGAAAATCGGGGTTTCTTTGCCCACAGCGAAGGTCGGGGAAGTCTTTTGGGCCCAACCTTTGAGAGTATTCTTCCACCTGCAGTTTGCCCTTCCAGTAATATGCCCTCTTTCCTTGTTTGGTATGGAAGTTTATCATTTCTCTTTGTCTGGTGGTGAGTTCTGCAGAAATCCTGATGTTGTCTCTACGTAGCGATTCCCTCAAGTCTTGGTCTTGCAAAATGTCCAGTTTATCTGACCACCTGTGCATCTGCACAACTATTGGTCTTGGTCTGTCTGCTGAGTCATTCCATTCCCCCACTCTGAATGCCCGGTCAATATCATTGTGATTCCAGTTTCTTCCGTAGGAATATTGGTTCAGAACATTAATGATTACATCAGTTGTTGGAAATGTGTATGTACCTCCTTCTGCCATTCCTGTAAATCTCAAATTGCGGCTCTTCAGGTCTGCTTCTTCATTCTGATGGACCTGTTCCTCCAACCTGTCGAGTCTTTGACTTATCAGTTCAAAATTCTCGTTCACAACCGCAATATCTTCTATTGCAGTATTAATCTCCAACCTATTTCTCTCAGATGCATGTTTAAGTGAATTAATGTCGTTGAGTTTTTCCTATTGCGCTGTTGAATGTTGGAGGAGATTGTGACTAAGCATGTTACTGAGGTTACGGGAATGTAAATTCATCATTTGCATCATCTGACTAAAACGCCAGTCCATCATCTGTACCAGATTGCCACATCCATCACTTAACGAAGAAGTGGTCATTTTGCTCTCAGTAGTATAATAGAAAGGAATAATGTTTCTCACACCGATGATAATTTGACAGTAGTTTTTAGTAGTCAGATCGTGTGCATATATGCAACATCGCAAAACGAAGAAAAGGATTCCTTTGTAAACACACCGTGCTGTCACACACACGACACAGTCAACCAGTGAGAGAGAGAGAGAGAGAGAGAGAGAGAGACGCTTGACGCTTGACGCGCGTTTAACGCTGCGCCATTTATTGTGAGGCCAAAGGTCTGTACACAAAGAGTTCGCAGCGTCACATTTTCGAATTTTTCAACAAGAAACAGTACGAAATAAAACGAAACATAGTTCTCGTTTTTTGCATGAATTTAGTCTCAGTAAGGAGACGCCAGCCTTTATTATAGATACTCACAAAACATACTAGTTAATCAAGACAATATTTGATAGGCAACACTATTGTACACCAACATATATATCCTCGAACCTTTATAATACTAATCACTCAGGTAAAATTAAGATAACATTTCCTCTATTGATATTCCTTTCCTAACTGACCTTGGGCTGGGGTATTCTTTAAAAACACAATACACTAGATACATGTCGACATGCCAGCTGTGCTCCGCCGTCTTGTTGCCGTCCGGCCCGTCCGCCCCGCCCCGCCGCACCCCCCCCCCGCCCCCCCCCCCCCCCCCCCCCCCCCCCCGCGGGAGCGCAAGAGAGGGGAGGAGGGGGAGACCACGAGCCACAAGGGGCGCGCCGGCCGGCAACTGTGCTC
The DNA here is from genome assembly GCA_016801955.1 of Conus betulinus. Lineage (NCBI taxonomy): Eukaryota > Metazoa > Mollusca > Gastropoda > Neogastropoda > Conidae > Conus > Conus betulinus. The sequence continues at coordinate 136,930 of JADBJO010005663.1, read as the reverse complement.
CGACCTATCCCACCGTATCCCGCCGCTGTCCGCCCCCCCCCAATCGCAGCGGGAGCGCAAGAGAGGGAAAGAGGGGGGAGAGACCACGAGCGGCACGGGACGCGCCGGCCGGCAGCCGTGCTCCGACGTCTCTGTTGGCCGTCCGGCCCACCCGCCCCGCGCCCCCCCCCCCCCCCCCCCCACAGTGGGGAGCGCAAGAGAGGGGGGGGGGGGGGGGGGAGACCGCGAGCGGCGCGGGCGGGACACACAAGCTCGCACCCAAAGCCCTGAACATGTAACTAGCATGCCAACTTCTATTACTATGATCCCACCTTCCCATCGTCATACACTTGTATAAAGTATATATGCATAAACGTCATCCTTTTTCAGTTATTTCACTTATGTACATTTGTCCAATCTTTCTCTGTTGTTCCAGTCTCTCTTTCATCGATAGTTTATCATTTCCCCTCAAACTTTTACACTAATTCTTCATTCTTCTTCCAGTTCCATCTTCCATTCTCATCTGTATCATGGTAACATTTCGTTTCTCAAATCATATGATATGTTTAGGTAACATTGCCAGCCCTCTTGGTATGTTATTTTCTTACAATAGATTTTTCTGGTTTTGAGTGCATAAAAAATATACATTGCGATATCGCGTGTGATATCTATGTTATCATTTTGTAATAAATTTTAGTCTAATTGTATTCAAGTTTCTAAAATGTTTAGATATATATATATATATTTCTCTCTTATTGTCTGTAGTTTGGACAGATTGTTAGGAAATGTATTTCTGTTTCTTCAACTGGACAGAAGGGGCATGTTGTGTGATAACTAAATTGTCTATATACTTCTTGTTAGTATGCAATTCATTTATTCCTAGCCTCATTCTTGTCAATGCTCTTCAGGACTTTGCTATAGTGATTATGTGTAAGTATTCTTCTGTTTGGTGTATGGTTTTAAACGAATAATACGTCTTAAATCGTTCGCTGTTTGTAATTTTGTCATGCCATGTTTGTTTAAAACAATCTATCATTCTTTGCTTTAACTCATTAATGAACCTTTTGTTCATTTTGTGCCCCCTCATTTTTCCATACTTCTGAAAATCCATAACTGTCTAAGCATCTTTTTATTCCTAGAGCCCAGTTTTGTGGTTTGTTTACTTCTGTTTTTTCCCTCTCATATGCTTGCCTCGGTATCCTATCTGGTGTCATTTTTACCAGTCTTAGCCAATATCTAATTGTCTTTATTGTACTATCTATGTATATTGGGTATCTACCTAACTAACTCTCCATATACTAAATAGTTTGGTGTTTTCATTCCTACCCCTAGGTATTTTTTGCTTGCGAGTAAATGTACATTTTCCGCTGTTGAATAGTTAATTAGTCCCCATACTTCTGCTGCATATAGAAGTAATGGTTTAACCTGTAAATTGAAAAGTTTGAATAGATTTTCATGTTTATATGCCCTAAGCTATACATAGTTTTCATTATCTCTATCATCTTTCCTTTTGCTCTGCCTGCATATTCTGAGAGTGAGATATCGACAGAAAGTTTAGTTGTTAATGTATAACCTAGGTATTTATACCTGTTAACAACTTCAATTTCTTTCCTTTATAATACCATTTTTCAGTTTTGCCTAGGCATCCTCCTTTTTTTAATACCATGATTTTTGCTTTTTGCAGATTCACTGTTAACCCTATGTGATCAGAGTTTCTTGCAGGTTTTTATTTGGTTCTGTAGTCCAGCTGGTGTCTGTGATATTAGTGCTATATCATCCGCAAATAGCAGTAAGAATAATTCTCGGTTCCTGGCAAAAATTGATATCCTTGTCTTCCTCTCCTTGTTACCTTCTCAGCTACTTCTGCTAATAGTAGGGAGAAAATCAAGGGAGATAATAGGCATCCCTGTTTCACTCTGAGTGGGCAGTAAAAAAATTCTGTTAATTCTGTCCCATGTCTCACACATGCTTGTACTGTTCTATATATACCTTTCCAACATATTTAGCATTTTAGTTGAAATTTTGTGTTTCTTTATTATTTTCCATATTTCATCTCTGTTTACTGTATCAAACGCTTTTTGATAATCGATAAATGCAACATATAGTTTACTTCTTCTTCTACCTTGCAGGCAGTTACTAATCATTGATACAAGTGTGAACATGTGGTCTATGGTTGAGTAATTTTTTTCTGAATCCTGCTTGTTCTCTACTTATTTTATTTTCTTCCTCTGCCCAGTTGTATAATCTTCTGTTTATTATGGCTGTAAATATTTTACTTATAATGCATATTAGGGAGATTCCTCTGTAATTTCCTGTGTTTTGTTTGTTACCTTTCTTGAACAAAGGTACTATAACAGATTTTGTCCATTCCCTGGGGAAATAACTATCTTGGTACAACTTATTAAATAATTTTGTCAGGAATGGAGTTATATTTGTTTCTATTGTCTTTAAAAAATTGGGTGGTATTTCATCTATACCAGGTGATTTGCCCTTTTCAATTTTCGTATTGCTAGGCTTACTTCATTGTTGGTTATCTCTTCATCTAGCTCTTGTATTTGTATTCATCTTCATCTTCCTCTGCGTTTTGTTGTAGTCTCTCTATATTGTTTTGTGTTTCAGGTATTTGAGGATTTAGGACGCTTTCAAAGTGTTCCTTCCATTGTGTGATAGTTATTGATGGTAGTGTAGTCTTCCTTCTATTAGCATTTCTTATAATGTTCCAAAATCTCTGACTATCCTTTTGGTTTGTATGGGTGTGTCATATGTTTGTTTTCTATACTGTGTTTTTTCTTTTCTCTAATTGTCTCTTGGTATATTGTTCTTTTGTTATTATATGCCTCCTTTCTTCCTTCATATAGAGTTAAGTTTTTACTCTTGTTCGTATGTGTCAGTCTGATGAGTGCATGTCTAGCTTCTTTCTTTTTGTCTTTACATTCCTTGTCATACCAACCCTTTGACGTTATATTGTTTCTCCCGCGCCGGTAGTTGTATACATGCTTTTTCTGCCTCCTTAAGTAGTGTATTAAATTTCTCTATGCTTGCATCTACATCAATGTTTATCTCTTCTGTGATCTGTTCAAGTAATTGCTTGGATCTTTCTGTTTCAATAGCCTGAATATATTCCTGTTGTTTTGTAGGATCCCATCTAATTTTCTTTACTGTCTTATTCTTTGATGTATCTACTTGTTGGTCTGGCAATGTACTCTGAAGTTCCATAGTGATAGGCATGTGGTGAGATTCAATTCTTTCATCAATAGTACAATTTCTTACATTTTCAATCAATTCAATAGAACACACAAAATAGTCAATTGTACTATTTCCCCTTTCCGAAAAAAAAAACGTATATCCACAATCAAAGTTCTCGGTACAAAGTCCGTTTAAAGGGGTCAAATTAAATGTTATGCAAAGTTCCATTAATTTTTTGCCAAAACCGTTTATGTATAAGTCCTTTGATTTTCGTGAATATACGTCTTGGTCATCATTTGCAATATCATTGTTATCATTGATATTCAAGCCCCATTCTCCTATACGAGCATTGAAATCTCCTCCAATAATATAGTAGCAATCATTTCCTTGTTCTATTTGCATAAGTATATATTGTTCTATTAGTTCTAGAGTACATGAATAATCTTTATCAGAGTAAAAACGACTATCCACTGGATGTACATAAATGCCAAAAAACAGTATATCTTTTTTCACACTTTAATAAATCATTTGTTATTTTCATGCATAATACATTTTTTACATCAGTGTTTATCATCTGTACACATATTCAGACAATTCCTTTTTAATTAACATGATAACCCCCCCTGAAGGTCTACCCATTCTAGTAAATTTTACCGCTGGACAGTGTGAGTGTAAAAAATTCTTGAAATTTTATCTCAAAGTCGAATGATTCTAATGTAAATGTTTCACGTCGAACGACGTGATATATTTCTAAGAAGTCTGGATCTGCTAGCTTTTCAAGTAGACCTTCGACATTCCAGCAACCAAAATATAGCTTTCTTGTTTCCCTCATGCTCTCATTCTCACTCTTGTTTTCGTTTTCCCCACTATTTCCTTTCACTCTTCTGACATTCTCCATAGACTGTCCTGTATCATTATCCTTCCTTTCTGTTGTGTGTGACCCTGGCCTGCCCCTCAGCTGTCCTCTTTATCTGATCCTTCTCTCTTGTCCTTTCTTGTTATTTGGGAACGTGTGTTCGCTGATAGACGCGTGTATCCAGATTGTTTGTTTGTTAGTTTTGTATTTCCTGTTTGAGGTCTTGATTGTTGTTTCCTGTAGCCTGTTGTTTTGTTTTAGTTTTACCCCCACCGTTCGTTTTGTTCCGTTCTTCGTTGTCGGAGCCTATTATGCTTTGTGTTTGCATGGTTTCTTCTATTGTGAATTGTCTTGTGTTTGTTGATTTGTTGCCTAATGTGGGTGTTCTATCGTCTTTCTTATGCATATCTTCCACTCCCTTCGATGTGCCTTTGTGTTTTGAACTATCATCCTCCTGTTCTTTCCCTGTGTTAGTGTGTGCTTCTTGTCGCGTGCGTGGTGTTGTCATTTTCTGTGCCTCGTCCTCTGCCTGCCGCACACGCCGTGTCCGTGTGTGACCCTGACCTCTGTGTGTCCCAAATGCTGCCTACTTGGTTCGTGCTGTTGTCATGCTCACCCCCCGATGTGTGTACCATGCTTGTATGCGCATGCTATTGGTGTTTTTTCGTGACCTGTGTCCGAACTTTGACCTACATTTGCCTCCGTAGTGTTTTTAGTGTGTGTTTTCCCTGCCTTGCTTTTGCTGGATACACCCTCTTTCTCTCTCTCATTTTTTCTTACATTTTCTCTTCCTTTTGCACTGGTTAGTCTCTCCTTTCTCCCCTCTTCTTCCCTCTCTCACTCCTCTTTCATACTGTTTCTCTGTCATACTTTCTTGTTCCTCCTCTAGTCCTCTTTCTCTCTCTTCATCTGATATGTCTATTCTGCTTAGCAGTGCATCGAAATCACTTTCACTTTCATTTTCCTCCGCGCTTTCATCTCCCCCATCTTCATTCTCTCCTTCCTCTCCTTTTTTTCCATTTAACATCATCCATACCTGATTCGTCACTCTTCTTCTGTCTGTCTCTCTCTCTTTCCTCCATTCTTCCCCTTCTTGCTTACTTTTTTGCTTACTTTCCCTTGATTGTTCACACCGTTGGTTCACTCTCTCTCTTTCCTCCCATTCCTCACGTCCTCTCGTCATCCAATCACCATAACCTCTGAATCCACTTGCACCATAGTCACTTTCACTTCCTTCTTCTCTCTGTGTCCCTTGGCCGTTCATACACATCTGTTTTTTGTAGGTATTTTCATATCCGTATTGCTCTTGTCTTCTGTGCTGTCCATATCGTTCTTGTTGACTGTCCTTCGGTCCCGTTCGTGGCCTGTATTCTTCCCTCACATATAGTTTCCCCCCCCCCCCCCCCCCCCCCCCCCCCCCCCCCCCCCAAAAAACCAGACTTGCCTTGTGATCTTAAATCTCTTAACTGTTCCGCTTGCCTTTTTGTTCTGTCCTATGTTAGTCTTATTCCCTCCCTCTTCAACTCTCTCGTGCCTCGTGGTTCCTTAGTACCCTCATCGCATCCCCCCACCTGAGAAAGCGCGCACAATCAAGGGTCTGGGTCTCTGTGAGGATGGATCGGGTTTCCCCAGCCGATGTGCACGTTCGATCGCGTCGTCCACCCACGGTCCGTCCGTCATGTGTTGGTCAAGTATTTCTTTAATCACCTCCTCGCAGTTCTCTTTTCCACTGTCCGTGATATCCTCCTTTATTCCGAAGAACTTCACATTGTTCCTCCGTGAATAGCTTTCGATCCTGTCCAGCTCTTCTTCCATTTTGGTCAGCCTTCATGACATATGGTCTTGTGTTGCCCCTATGTGTCTAACCGCCGTTTTGTTTGCTTGTATGTCCTGTTTTGTTTCTGTTACGTCCTTGCTTAGTTTATTCAGTGTATCTGCCATATCTGTCTGCTTCTGTTCAATCTTATTCATAGTGTCTGTCTGTGCTTTGAATGAATCTGTGAGTGTTGTTATGGCTGTGAATAATTGTGTCATCTTCGTGTCTAACTTTGTATCTAAACTATCGAATTTCGTTTCTAATTTCTGTTCTAACTTTCTGTTTCTTGTTCAATTTTCTCATTTATATTCACGTTCTGACCTGCGTTTGTATCTGGGCCCGGGTTGGTCTCGACGTCGTTACTTAGTAGCAACCGTCTACGTAGGTAGACTAGGTTGAACGTCAGGAGCAACATCGCCATGGGAGTCACGCTGTTGCCGAACTGAATGTCCGAACACATCTTGACTTTGTCAGTCTGGCAGTGCCCTCCACTCATCATGCCCACTCCCATTTCAGCTAATCTGGTGCCGGGGTCCACCATGCTTCCTGCGAAAACAAATCCGGAGTATAAAACAACACACTATACTGCTACTGGGCCACCGGGATACGTATGTGTGTTCACCTCCATTCATCTTTACGGTCACATTTGTTTCCGTCGTTGCCAGTGATGTCAGTAATGTCAGCGTGCCTGAATCGCGATTCTCCGCAATTCCGCCGATTTTGCTGCAGACTCCAGGGCCGAAGGCTGTTTTTGTCATCTCGCAGGCACTCACAAGCGTTATCGCGAATCCCCACAACAGCACAAACGAGATTAGTACATCCTTCACCTCCGCCACGTCGACTCCGCCGCCATTTTTCTTTTACTTGCATTTCCTTCCTTTCCCCTTCGACCCACAGAAAAGTCCGATTCTGGCTCTCCAGACACACAAAAATCTACCATAGCTGATTGTTTTCACCTTTATAACCACCACGCACTGATTTCTATAACTCTATAAACACTCTGTCACAGCACAAACCGCTTCATTAATTCCATTTGCACTGGAGCGCCAACCACTCACTGCTTATCATCCGCCATCTTGCTGCGAACTCCGAGAGAGAGAGAGAGAGAGAGAGAGAGAGAGAGAGAGAGAGAGAGCACGGCGTCAGCGGCGGTTACTTAGTGAGAAAAAAAAAGAAGAAAAAAGTTACTATTGTTATTTCTAAACAAAAGTCTCATGCTTATTTGCATTGCCAAACTCCTGCTGGCGAGTTCGTGCAGATAGGACGGTAAATTCGAGAACAAGTTTGGTAATTCCATTAAAAAAAATCGAACTTTAAAAGGATTTCCAAATCATTCCCCGTTCGCACATCAGGTAGGTCAGTGTTCGCTATCCGGGGTGAGGCCATCGTTGGTGAGTCATATTTCATTCATTTACTTTGATTTAAGTTTTTTGTCTCTTTTCACACGAGAACACCTTTTACTATGATTGGGTCACGAGGCTTGTTTAACTGAGTGCCAGACAAAGCTAACACTACCCCCGTGAACTTGAAAGAACTTCTTAGTTATGCTCTCATGGATTGAAGAAGAACACCATGCTCTGAAGAGACGATATATATATATATATATATATATATATATATATATATATATATATATATATATATATATATATATATATATATATATAAGAGAGCAAACCCCTTGTTATCCAGTCTTATATATATATATATATATATATATATATATTTTTTTTTTTTTTTTTTTTTTTTTTTTTTTTTGCTAAGATGTTTGAGGAAACAAGCCTTCAAGTTTGTGGATGTGTAGACATAAGCTAGTGAAACGACTGTACAGAAAACCCAAACATGTGTCCAGTGAGTGAAGCGTGGTTAATCAGTGTAATGAAAAATCAAGTTGTAATAATCAGTGTAATGAAAAATAAAGTTGTAATATGTTTTTCTAAATATTTAAGTAGGTCAAAGATGCCAAAAAGACTGTTGTAATCTGTAGATTGCCTTATTGTGTAAAGGGACAGTTGGATTTAAATAACGTGAAGACATGTTGTGACTGAAGGTACCCTAATTGTGACAGGGACAAAGAGCCACGAAAGGCCTTGAAGTACATTTTGATTTATATTGGTGATGTGAGGATCACAAATTAGAAACAAAAAAAAAGAAGAAGAAACGAATCATATATATGAAACTGTTTTCCATTTTAAACTATTAAGTTTGTAATAAATAGCCGAAAAGAAATCAAGAGTAAATAAATGTCTGGTGTGTTTGTTTTATTTACCAGAGGGGAGAAATGAGATGTTATTGCTTGGTCTTGTATTGAGTGAATGGAGCAGATTGTGCTGCGTGCGGATGACCACGGCGTCTCTGTGTAAGCTTGGGAGAACGGTCGTCTGACATCATAGTAACAGAGTTATAGATCAAGCTAAACAGCAATGCTGGTTTATACTCTGTGTGAATAACGTACGTGATCACAAAAGACCAACAAAATGTTTGGAGAAAGGTAAAAAGAGATGATCAGTGGTGTACCTCTCTTCCACAGTGCCCTATAGGACTGGATAACAAGGGGTTTGCTCTCTTCGCATGATAAACCAGGGGTATCTTTAGAGATGTTTGCATGGAATAGCTCATCAGCCGTTTTATCAGAAAAAAAAAATGTTTGGACAAACAGATGTTTCTAATGTAATTAATGTGATGGTAAAAAAGTAATGAACTTTACATTAATATTTCAATTCCTTTACAGGAAATAAAAGATGTATTCTTGTTTTGCTTGAAAACAAGAAAACTTCACAAGAACTGGACAAAATGCTGAAAAAATTACAGGTAACTTTAATCATTTTTACAGAACTGCTGGTCAAATTGAAGCATGCCATCCAAATGGAAACAATCGATTCTTAACAAGACAAACCGCGGTCAGAAGTTGCTATCGACCCATTTTTGTGACATCGAATGAGGGCAAATTGACGGGACGAGTTGTACTCAAAAGAGTAACCCAGTGCTCTGCAGAAAACTCCCTGATAACGTAGCAGGTTTTGAAAGGGTACAGCAACAGCTGACCACCTGGTTAAATAAGACCAAAGGGAAACAACAGTTTGGGGAAAAAGAACTGGCAACTTTGTTTGATTCAGAAAAACCGTCCATCAAATTCGGTATATAAAACTGATGACTAAGCTGAAATGTACTGACTTATGAAACCATGTTTATAATTGTTACATGACATTTTTTGAGTGGCTTCTTAAGAAGCCACTGTGAGAATCGTGGGTCAGTGATGACACATGGGAATTGATAGCAGAGAGAAAAGAACCCCACATGAAGAAACACAGCTGCTCCTCAGGACAAGCAGTGTACTACCAGGAATACATCGAGAAGGACAGGCAGGTGAAGCGAAATGCCCAGAAAGATAAAAGGGATTGGCTGGATAAGCGAGTGTCACGGACGCCTTTTAAATTCTTTCGTTTATACATAAGGGATTGTTGCCGACAGGCAGTGTTTCAGTTTTAGCTTGTGTGGAGGTTAGAGCACAGAGGTCATGCTCTCAAGCGTGTCGTTCCTGGGGTTGCAGCATCCTCTGACCTGACTGTCCCCTTCAATTAAAAAAAAAAAAAAAAAAAAAAAAAAAAAAAGCTGAATGTGAGGGGCACGCGAGAGCGAACGTGTGTACAGATGATACGGCGCGCGTGTGAGTGTGCGTTGCCGAGCGGCTGTGTGGTGCGCGTGTGTGTGTGTGTGTGTGTGTGTGTGTGTGTGCGCGCGTGTGTATGTGTGTATGTGCGTGTGTGTAGGCGCGCGTGTGCACGCGGGTGGGTTTCTTTCTTCTTTTTTGTCTTTTAGATACCTGGCCAGAGTTTTAGGCCGGATTGAGTTGCTCGTGTTTTTCTGGCAAGTTGGCATTCTCGAGATGTCCCTGGGTGGGACTGTAACTGTATTCAGACTTGTTGCAATTTTGGGTTGGTCGATCTTGGGTTTTGATTAAACACTCGATTCGCTGGCAGCCGAGTGGTAAGGATCGCCATCCTTGGGTAGTGGGCCTTTTTTCTACTTCATCGTAGCGCTGCAGCGGGGGACCTAGCCGTTCGCTCGGCCGAAGGAAGTCGGTGGTCTTCTGTTGGGGCTCTATCCCTACCCACTGCCACCTCTCCATTGGGTCGTCCAGGACCTGAAGTTCCTTTCGGTGGGGACTGGTTGGTCGAGTCCCGTCTTCTGTCGAGACTGGGGGCTGGCCGGCACTTCCTTTTCTGACCACCCGCCGTTCTGGTAAGAATTATTTCTGTATATAGAGAAAGTATTTTGTTATCGTGAAATGAAAGAGAAGAGAGAGAGAAAAAAAAGGTTTTCTTTTATTTTATCCATTTTCCATCCTGCTTGTAAAAGGGTGTGTTGTCGAGGCGTGTCAGCGAAGCGCTCTCGAATAGTTTTCTGCCCATTCGGAGTGTTCCGATTGTGATTTATGTACCCCGACTCTATTTCTGTTTTCCTTTTACCCAATTCCTGAGTGATTTCTGGGGTAAGGAGAAGCTCGTTTCATGGTTGTAAAAAAGAATTCCGTATCTTTTGTGGCACCAGGACTATAGGGTTGTCTTTGTGCTAGAATGGTTTTTGGGCGCTGCTGTTAACCAAGGGAGGATATATGGATGGTTGATTTCTGACAGCCCAGAAGCCTTGCTGGATATGTTGGTGCCTGACTGGTTGGAATTTGGCATTATTATTTTAAAATATTTGTAATTTAGAATACAGACATGCGAGATGGATGCGGACGTAAATAAGGTGTTCATCCGACTAATATTAAGTCGGAAACCGGGATCTCCCATCGCGACGCCCGCGTTGGCCCCGCTCCTTTCGTATTGTCTGTTCCTGTTCGTCCTATCTGTCCTAATGTTTGTTATATTTTTTTTTAATGGATGGACGTATGAAAGGATGAACGAGGGCTCTTTATTTTTTTTTTATTTTATTTTATTTTATTTTATTTTTTTTTTTTTTTTTTTTTTTTTTGGGGGGGGGAGATAAAGGGAGGTAATTTCTATTTTCACACATAGAAAATAAAACTGGGGAAATCTTTTTCTAAAAATAAAATGTAGGTTTCAAATTATATTTTAACATAAAGAGAAAATTAAGTGATAATGTAAATGGTTCGCACACACTGTTTTCATGTATTTCTTCACTGCACCTACACATTTAGGTTTTATATGGAGAATTCCTTTGAAAGACACTGATCTTCGCCGAAGGGCGGTTTTTTTTTTTTTTCTTTTTTTGCGCATTCCAGCGCCTTCTACCAATGCAGGTCGCTCGAGGTCCGTCGGGAGGCTAGCACGGTCACCTTGGGGGACTGGCAGCTGAGCCAGCAGCGGGGACCTGAACCGGCGACGCAGCTGACGGACTCAGTCACCGTGGAGGAGTCTTCCAAGGGGTCTACTGCGAGACGTGATTCTGGACTCCATTGATAGACTGAGCTGAGTAACTTTGAGCTGTAGTGTAGAGGGCGTGGAAGCAGCTGTGTGCCAGCCAAGACGGTATGAATGGATGATTATTTTTTGAATGAATGGAATGTGGATGACATTAGTGTGAAAGGGATTGAATTGTGTGTTGTTTGTCCTGTGAATTAATGTGTAGGTGTGTTCCTTGCTTTTTCTTCTTTTACTTGAAGGGACATAGTGATTAGTGGGATTTAGGGCAAACAATAGGCGGGTGACCCGGGTTCTGGGGAAAGGTGTATTGGGGTTACTTTGTCCCCTTGAATAGATAGTTTCTGGTAGGTATCTATCCTTCTTCTCTATTTCCCACCTTCTCAGAACTTGCTCCTCGTCTGTCCTCTTTTCTTCTTCAGTTTCCCTTGTCCCATATCTGCGTGAATGAGAATATGAAATTTACGTTAGTGTGGTGGAAATAAATGTGTGTTTGAATGTACCCCTGCGTTTCCTGGTGTCGGGAGTTTTTGGGTGTCGACTGTGCCTTTCTTCACCACTTACCAATTATGGCGGAGATGCCGGGGAGGAAGACGTTGAGTGAGTGGTGGTAGAGTAGTCGCTTCACCCTCAGCTTACCCCCACAGGTCTCTCAGGAGGTTGTGTATGTGTACTGTTAGTGGGAGGTTGGTAGGGTGGGCTCTAGAGTAGTAGGGAGCCCAACAGAGCGGACCGTGTCGGGATTGTCGCGGTGGAGATTCCTGCGCTCCGCCAGGGTCGGCGGCATCCTTCCGCGTCCGTAACCGTGTCCTGCCTTGCGTTGTGGTATTTTCCGGGATTGAACTGCCGACATATTCATTTGAATTCCGAACTCCTGTACCTTAGCTCTCACATCTAGCCAGGTAGATAGTGGGGAGTAAAGCTCGGGAAGGGACAGGGGGGTCGGTATAGAATAAGTCTCAAGTGCCCAAGTGCCCAAGACGACGACGACTGGGTAGCCAGGTGAGCGTAGCAGAAAGAACATACGCACACCACTTGGTCGAAACTGGTGAGGAATTTCCGCTAGGATAATATTCCCCTCTTTGAAAACAAAATATAAGTACACACACACACACACACACACACACACACACACACACACACACATGCATATATGCGTGCAAACCGGGCTTAACGTGGCAGATTTTGCGCCGTTCCTTTACTTTCCATTGAGTCAGGGATTGAGTGGCCGTCGTTTGCTTCCGCATTCATTGGCGAGGGTTGCCGGGTCAATAGGCCGTCCCGTGTTGATACTACTTCGCTGCGTTTGTTGTCGTATGTTATGCTGTCTCGTCCCTATTGTTTGTTTACCCGTTGTTTACCAGTGGTGTTTGGGAGCAGACAGTCCGTGGAAACCTATGGTCGAGGTTCGATAGCCTGCTTCAGTGCTCAAGGCATAGCGATAGTAAGAGGGGACTAATAACGTTTTGTTTCGTCAGCTGATTGGTAAGCTGGTTTAGACAACTGGTGATAACGTGGTTTCTGGCCTGTTTGATATTGTGTGCAGGCGGCACACTAGGGTCTTTAATTGTGTGTTCTTGTTGGAAAAAAAAAATTGTCATTTATCTGATTACATTTTCAGCACAAATTTGTTTGTGCATACTCCTTAAGGTGCGCTTAAGGAACAAGTTGGGTGCTTCCGTTCTCTTGATCGCTCATATTTGCGGGTGTAAGTTGTGAACCGAGTAGGTTTGTTCTGACTACTCGTAAGGCTCACGTGGGCGGTCCCACTTGGCCGTAAATTAATAAGTCGCTGATGGTGTTGATCAGGAATAATTGAGCCAGCGTTTGTTGTAATTACGATAGTTTGTGCCTACATCGCAAGTGTGTCGGCAAGTTACACACGGAAACAGTCAAGGGAGACAACTAGTTTGTTTCAGTTAAGCTGTTGATTTTTCAACGTATAACGCTGTGACGTGGCACAGTGATTTCCGCACAGGTTTGTTGTTGTGACTACTCTTGGTCGTAAGCCAGATAGTGTCGGAAAGGTGTTTAGACTAGTTGATCAAGGAAGACAAAGCTTGGAAGGTGACTACTGTGGTGTGGCTACGCTTAGCCTAGACAACACAAACAAGTGTCGTGCTCACCCATAGTTAGCGCCGTCGAGAGAGATAATTTGGGTACCTGTTTCATTGACTGTCGGGCTTAGTGACTTTGGGTCTTAAAGTCAAGAATTGTCAATACTGATTTACTTTTCTGGCAATTAGGTCAGTGGATTCCAGACGTGGCTATTGTGCTTGCTCGACAGTTGAGACTAGGTTACAAGAATAATTTAGCTTCTTTCAACAGGAGTTTAGCACTTTTCTTTGCCAGATAGGGACTTGAAGTTCCCTAGTTTATAACTTCAAGTTGTTCCCCGTTGTGGAGAGTTGTCACACTCGTTTCTGATTCTTGGGACGCAAGGTGTACCCAACCGTACTGCCACTTCCAGATCTTTTCCACCACACCTTCAATTTGCGATTTTGCGAAAAGAAGAGTGCTTGGTGATGGCAGACAAAAGTGATCGTCGCTTCACGCGTTCCCAGGCAAAAGTCACTGGAATTCTTCCGGGTATGGGAACCCCTGTTCCTGTGACTACACACACGCAGCCAGTGGCCCCATAACCCAAGTAGTTTCTTCCTCTAGGGAATCTGTGTCTCCAGCAATCTCTCAACCCTCCTTATATGATAGAACTCCTTCAGGACCACCGCCCCCTCGGAGGCATTATCTGACCTCTATGAGTGCTGACTTCCGCCTTCGTCCTCCTCTTGCGCATGATGAGATGGAATTCAGACCTGTTCCTCCTCCTCGCTATCCAGGACCAGGATCATGGATCCGTTTGTAATCATGAGAATGGGGAGAAAGGAGAGAGAGGCGAAGGAAAAGAAAGAGAGAGAGGAGAGAGAGGCGAAGGAAAATAGGGAGAGAGAGGATAGGGAAGCGAAGGAGGAAAGAAGAAGATGGAAGATGGAGATGGAGGAAAAAAAACGATTAGAGAGAGAGGCAAAGGAAAAATGGGAGAGAGAGGAGAGAGAGGTGAAGGAAAAGAGGAAGGAGAGGGAGAGAGAAGAGAGGGAACGACGATGGAAAGAAGAAATGGAAAGAACGTCGATTAGACAGAAGAGAGAGAACGACGATGGAAAGAAGAAATGGAAATGGAACGTCAATTAGACAGAGAAGAGAGAAAGAGAACGCAAGAAATACAGGAGCAGGGACAAGAGTTTCAACTTCAACTTGAAGAGGAGAAAGAAAAGATGTGGGTTGAACTCCTGGAACAACTAGGGGTGGCCGAGAGTGGAGAAACTACCGAAGTCAAACAACTTCACACTTCGATACCAACAAGGGTGAGCAATCAAATTGTCACCCCTGCTCTTCCCTTAGCTCCCCCGGTGCTTCATATGCCCATTTATAATGCCAATGAATCCATTGATACATACATTGAGCATTTCGAAGCTGTGGCAGATATATATCAACTAACTGAAGATCTAAGAGCAATGTACCTCATGGGAAATTTGAGGGGGAGGGCCAAGGAGGCATTCATCAACATTCCTTCAGGAGCGACCTATGCTGAATTGAAGGCGGCTTTGCGCCGTAGACTGCAAATGTCGCCTGAAACATATAGAAAAACAGTTCCGGAACATGAGGAAGTCCTCAGATGAAACCTTTCATCAGTTTGGAGAGCGCATGGAATGAATGGAATGTGAATGACATTAGTGTGAAAGGGATTGAATTGTGTTGTTTGTCCTGTGAATTAATGTGTAGGTGTGTTCCTTGCTTTTTCTTCTTTTACTTGAAGGGACATAGTGATTAGTGGGATTTAGGGCAAACAATAGGCGGGTGACCCGGGTTCTGGGGGAAGGTGTATTGGGGTTACTTTGTCCCCTTAAATAGATAGTTTCTGGTAGGTATCTATCCTTCTTCTCTATTTCCCACCTTCTCAGAACTTGCTCCTCGTCTGTCCTCTTTTCTTCTTCAGTTTCCCTTGTCCCATATCTGCGTGAATGAGAATATGAAATTTACGTTAGTGTGGTGGAAATAAATGTTGTTTTGAATGTACCCCTGCGTTTCCTGGTGTCGGGAGTTTTGGGTGTCGACTATGCCTTTCTTCACCACTTACTCCGTCCCCTTCCTAACCCTAGGTCACTTGACCTTGACAGCGAGCAGAAGATGCCGAAGAAGCTGGCAAACGCAACGACCTGAGAGCTGTCTACCAGATCGCAAAGAAGGTAAACTGGTACTGTGAGGACTGGCTCTGGACCTGTGAAGGCAAGGCACGCTTCTGTCAAGAGGCGAGAAAAAGCTTGCAAGATGGGCCGTGCACTTTAGAGAAGTTCTTAACGGACCTGAGTCCACACCAACTGGGGGGGGGGGGGGGGGGGGGGGGGGGGCTGGAGGAACACCCAACCCTCCTACTTCCAATCAACACCGATGACTTCACTGAAGAGGATATCAGAACAACCATCAAGACATTAAAGACCATGTCCCCTTGGTTCGATGGAATGGCAGCGGAAATGCTTAAAGGTAGTGGTGACTGCATCGTCTCTTGGATGTGCAGTCTCTGTAACTAGGTTTGGAACTCCATCGTCGTCCCAGAGGATTGGAAGAATGGCGAAGTCGTCTGTATCTCCCCCCCCCCCCCCCCCCCCCCCAGGCAGCCTCTCAGAGTGCGACAACTGGGGAGGAGTTACTCTACTGTCAATACCAGGGAATGTGTACTGCCGGGTCACGCTTAAACGACTGCACGACGTAGTGGACATGAACTCAGGGAACAACAGGCTTCCGCCCGAAACGATCCTGTGTGGAACAGATCTTCACACTAAGACAGATCATCAAGAAGTGTGGAGAACACCAAGTACCCCTGGCCATCAGCTTCATTGACATCACCAAAACATTTGATAGTGTCCACAGGCCATCACTGTGGACAATTATGAGTCCTACGGCATCTGGACAGAGTTGTTTTGGCCATCGAGCAGATTTACATAAACTTCACGCGCAGAGTCAGGACGGCTACAGTGACTGGTTTAAAGTTGTCACCGGGGTAAAGCAAGGTTGTATCCTCTCCCCTCTCCTCTTTCACTTGTCATTGACTGGGTTTTGAAACACGCAATTCAAGGAAAGGGAATTAAGTAGACAGAAGGAAACAGCCTTTCAGATCTGGATTTTGCCGATGTCATTGCCACTCTTGCAAGCACCACTTAAGATCTGCAAATGCTTGTAGACAATATCAGCAAGTTTTGCAGGCTGCCAAAAGACTAAAAACATGCTGACCGGTAAACACCATGGGCCAACAGACGTTCTCATCGACCAAAAACAAGTGGAAGAAGTAGAGAACTTCACGTACCTAGGCAGCTCTATCAACAACGCCAATGACCTCGACCATGAACTGGTGTCGTATTGGAAAGGCAACATCAGCATTCAATCAGCTGAACAAAATATGGAACAGCAAGAAATTCTCCCTTGGAATCAATGATGCTGACGTATGACACAAACCGTGCAAACAATTGGGTTCTCTTTTAACATTGCAAAAATCAGTAACGACAACGCCAGACAGTAAACATCTCGCTGATATTATGACGAAATAACAGTTTGTGACACGTTGTGTATGACTAGTTCTACAGTTTGATACGTTGCGTGTATGACCAAATCTACAGTTTGTAACCCGTTGGTATGAGTAGTTTCACAGTTTGTGACACGTTGGGTATGATTACTTTCACAGTTTGTAACCCGTTGGGTATGAGTAGTTTCACAGTTTTTTGACACGTTGGGTATGACCACATCTACAGTTTGTGACACGTTGGGTATGGCCACATCTACAGTTTGTGACACATTGGGTATGGCCACATCTACAGTTTGTGACACGTTGGGTATGGCCACATCTACAGTTTGTGACACGTTGGGTATGGCCAGACATCTACAGTTGGTGGCACGTTGGTATGACCACATCTACAGTTTGTGACACATTGGGTATAACCAGACAACTACAGTTTGTGACACGTTGGGTATGACCAGACATCTACAGTGTGACACGTTGGGTGTGGCTAGACATCTACAGTTTGTGACACGTTGGGTATGGCCAGACATCTATAGTTTGTGACACGTTAGGTATGGCCAGACATCTACAGTTTGTGACACGTTAGGTATGGCCAGACATCTACAGTTTGTGACACGTTGGGTATGATCAGACATCTACACAGTTTGTGACGCGCTGGGTATGAGCAGATATCTACAGTTTGTGACACGTTGGGTGTGATCAGACATCTACAGTTTGTGACACATTGGGTATGACTAGACATTTACAGTTTGTGACGCGCTGGGTGTGATCATAAGTAAAGTTTGTGACACGTTGGGTATGGCTAGACATCTACAGTTTGTGTGACACGCTGGATATGATCAGACATCTACAGTTTGTAACATGTTGGTATGGCTAGACGTCTACAGTTTGTGACATGTTGGGTATGAGCAGACCTGGCAGGGCCAATTTTCTTGGGTCTTTAAGTGTGGGAAGTGGCGCCGCCTCATTAGACCGTTCACGACCTGGGTGTGCATACTGCCATCACCTAAAGAACAACAGTCTGCTGTGAACACACTGCCATCACAACAACAGTCTGCTGTGAACACACTGCCATCATAACAACAGTCTGCTGTGAACACACTGCCATCACAACAACAGTGCCGTGAAAACCATCACAGCAACAGTGGTGTGAACATACTGCCATCACAACAACAATGCTGTGTACATACTGCCATCACAACGACAGTGCTGTGTGAACACATTGCCACAACAACAACAGTCTGCTGTAGACACACTGCTATCACAACAACACTCTGCTGTGAACATACTGCCATCACAACAACAGTCTGCTGTGAACACAATGCCATCACAACAACAGTGCCGTGAACACACTGCCATCACAACAACAGTCTGCTGTGAACACACTGCCATCACAACAACATATCAAAACAATAGTGCTGTGAACACACCGCCATATCAACAATAGTGGTGTGAACACACTGCCGTCACAACAATAGTGCTGTGAACACACTGCCATCACAACAACAGTGCTGTGAACACACCGCCATATCAACAACAGTGCTGTGAACACACTGCCATATCAAGAATAGTGCTATGAACACACTGCAGTCACAACAATAGTGCTGTGACACACTGCCAACACAACAACAGTGCTGTGAACACATCGCCATATCAACAACAGTGCTGTGAACACACTGCCATATCAACAACAGTGCTGTGAACACACTGCAGTCACAACAACAATATGCTGTGAACACACTGTCATGACAACAACAGTGCTGTGAACACACTGACATCACGAACAGTCTGTCTGTAAACACACTGCCATCACAACAACAGTGCTGTGAACACACAACCATACCAACAATAGTTCTGTGAACACACTGCAGTCACAACACAATAATGCTGTGAACACACTGCTATCACAACAACAGTGCTGTGAACACAATGCCATCACAAAAACACTGTTGCAACAACACTGCCATCACATCAACAGCCTGTTGTGAACACACTGCCATATCAACAACAGTAATGTTGTGAACACACCGCCATATCAACAATAGTGGTGTGAACACACTGCCGTCACAACAATAGTGCTGTGAACACACTGCCATCACAACAACAGTGCTGTGAACACACCGCCATATCAACAACAGTGCTGTGAACACACACTGCCATATCAACAACAAGTATAGTGCTATGAACACACTGCAGTCACAACAACAATAGTGCTGTGAACACACTGCCAACACAACAGTGCTGTGAACAAACCGCCATATCAACAACAGTGCTGTGAACACACTGCCATATCAACAATAGTGCTGTGTAACACACTGCAGTCACAACAATAGTGCTGTGAACACACTGTCATGACAACAACAGTGCTGTGAACACACTGACATCACGACAATAGTCCTGTAAACACACTGCCATCACAACAGTGCTGTGAACACACCACCATATCAACAATAGTGCTGTGAACACACTGCAGTCACAACAATAGTCTGCTGTGAACACACTGCCATCACAACAACAGTCAGTGCTGTGAACATAATGCATCACAAAAAACACTGTTGTGAAACACACTGCCATCACATCAACAGTCTGTTGTGAACACACACACTGCCATATCAACAATAGTGCTGTGAACACACCGCCATATCAACAATAGTGCTGTGAACACACTGCCGTCACAACAATAGTGCTGTGAACACACTGCCATCACAATAACAGTGCTGTGAACACACCGCCATCAACAACAGACAGCTGTGAAATACACTGCCATATCAAGAATAGTGCTATGAACACATTGCAGTCACAACAACAGTGCTGTGAACAGACTGCCATCACAACAACAGTGCTGCTGTGAACAAACTGCCATATCAACAACAGTGCTGTGAACACACTGCCATCACAACAATAGTGCTGTGAACACACTGCAGTCACAACAACAGTGCTGTGAACACACTGTCATGACAACAACAGTGCTGTGAACACACTGACATCACAATAGTGCTGTAAACACACTGCCATCACAACAACAGTGCTGTGAACACACTGCCATCACAACAACAGTGCTGTGCTGTGACACACTGCAGTCACAACAACAGTGCTGTGACACACTGCCATCACAACAACAGTCTGCTGTGAACACACTGCCATCACAACAACAGTGCTATGAACACTGTGCCATCACAACAGTCTGCTGTGAACACACTGCCATCACAACAACAGTCTGCTGTGAACACACTGCCATCACAACAACAGTCTGCTGTGAACACACTGCCATCACACAGCAACAGTCTGCTGTGAACACACTGCCATCACAACAGTCCGCTGCTGAACACACTGCCATCACAACACAACAGTTCCGTGAACACACTGCCATCACAACAACAGTGCTGTGAACACACTGCCATCACATCAACAGTGCTGTGAACACACTGCCATCACAACAACAACAGTCTGCTGCAAACACTGCCATCACATCAACAGTACTGTGAACACACATCACAACAGTGCTGTGAACACACTGCCATCACACAAACAGTCTGCTGTGAACACACTGACATCACAACAACAGTCTGCTGTGACACTGCATCACAACAACAGTCTGCTGTGAACACACTGCCATCACAACAACAGTCTGCTGTGAACACACTGCCATCACAACAACAGTCTGCTGTGAACACACTGCCATCATCAACAACAGTCTGCTGTGAACACACTGCCATCACAACAACAGTCTGCTGTGAACACACTGCCATCACAACAACAGTCTGCTGTGAACACACTGCCATCACAACAACAGTCTGCTGTGAACACACTGCCATCACAACACACAGTCTGCTGTGAACACACTGCCATCACAACACACTGCCATCACACAACAGTCTGCACACTGTCAACACAGTCTGCCATCACAACAACAGTCTGCTGTGAACACACTGCCATCACAACAACAGTGCTGTGAACACACTGCCATCACAACAACAGTGCTGCTGTGAACACTGCACACTGCCATCACAACAACAGTGCTGTGAACACTGCCATCACAACCATCACAAACAACAATACAACTGCTGTGAACACACTGCCATCATAACAACAGTCTGCTGTGAACACACTGCCATCACAACAACAGTGCTGTGAACACACTGCCATCACAACAACAGTGCTGTGAACACACTGCCATCACAACAACAGTCTGCTGTGAACACACTGCCATCATAACAACAGTCTGCTGTGAACACACTGCCATCACAACAACAGTGCTGCGAACACACTGTGCCACACACCATGAACACACTGCATCAAACAACAGTCTGCTGTGAACACACTGCCATCACAACAACAGTCTGCTGTGAACACTGCCATCACAACAACAGTCTGCTGTGAACACACTGCCATCACAACAAACAGTCTGCTGTGAACACACTGCCATCACAACAACAGTCTGCTGTGAACACACTGCCATCACAACAACAGTCTGCTGTGAACACACTGCCATCACAACACACAGTCTGCTGTGAACACACTGCCATCACAACAACAGTCTGTGAGTGAACACACTGCCATCACAACAACAGTCTGCTGTGAACACACTGCCATCACAACAACAGTCTGCTGTGAACACACTGCCATCACAACAACAGTCTGCTGTGAACACACTGCCATAACAACAGTCTGCTGTGAACACACTGCATCACAACAACAGTCTGCTGTGAACACACTGCCATCACAACAACAGTCTGCTGTGAACACAACACACTGCATCACAACACAACAGTCTGCTGTGAACAACACACTGCCATCACAACAACAGTCTGCTGTGAACACACTGCCATCACAACAACAGTCTGTGTGTGAACACACTGCCATCACAAAAACAAAAGTGCTGTGAACACACTGCCATCACAACACAAGTGCTGCTGTGAACACACTGCCATCACAACAACAGTCTGCACACTGTGTCTGCTGTGAACACACTGCCATCACAACAACAGTGCTGTGAACACACTGCCATCACAACAGCAGTCTGCTGCAAAACACACTGCCATCACAACAACAGTCAGCTGTGAACACACACTGCCATC
>JADBJO010005663.1:107559-110059 GCA_016801955.1 Conus betulinus | reverse complement strand
AGGAAATCAATGTTATAAGGAAATCAATTTCATGGGGAAATCAAAGACATGGGGAAATCAATGTCATGGGGGAAATCAAAGACATGGGGAAATCAATTTCATGGGGAAATCAAAGACATGGGGAAATCAATGTCATAAGGAAAACAATGCCACAGGGAAATCAATGTCATTAGAAAATCAATGTCATGGGGAAATGAATGTCAAAAAGAAATCAACGTCATAAGGAAATCACCAGAGGTGAGACTGCGCCGTTGCTGAGTAACTTTGGTGGTGTTTAATGATGCCTGTTCTTATACAGCATATTCAGGACACCCCTACCAAGTCCGAGTGACGACAATAACCGTGCAGTCTCTGAGCTGATGTGAATAAGCTTCCCCCTGCAGAGCACATCACAACGTCTGCCTAATGACAGTCCTCATCATGAAGTCCCTGATACCAGCCACCACGACATGAACTCTCCAGGGGCATGGATCTGTGAAGGAAATCTACACTGAGGTCACCCTGAGAGCAGGCACGAAGGGCTGCAGACGTCTAAAATATTTGTGTGCTGCTAGATGAGGATGACTATAATGAAAATGATGCTGCTGTAGTCCGTTCTGGTCTGAGACTGCGTGATATGGCTCCAAAGCCCAGCTTTAACAAGGCGAGAGAGACACAGACACGTGCAGGGTTTGTCAGACAATTTGAAGAACGCTGTGTTCGAGGCACATCCATTAAATACATGATGCTGCTCGACTGTGTAATTCCTGTATTTCAAATTGAGCGATAGCAGCAAACTCAACTCCTGGTTGGAGCCGGTCATGGGCCAAATTTTGCAACAAATAAAAATGCCTCTGATGGAAAATCGAACCCATGACACCCTAGCCGAAAATTTGCGACAATGCCTACTTTGTTACGTCCACTGGTATGAATTTAATGTTAATGTTCCCCATGTTAGCACCATCTGTAGGTTTCCCATGTTAGTAGTACTATAGGTTCCTCATGTTAGTACCTTTGTAAGTGCCGTCTGTAGGTTCCCATTGCTAGTACCGTCTGTAGGTTCCCCTTGTTAGTATTGTCTGCAGTTTCCCGTGTTAGTACCATCTGTGGGTTCCCCATGTTAGTACCATCTGTAGGTTCCCCATGTTAGTACTATAGGTTCCCCATATTAGTAACTTTGTAAGTGCCGTCTGTAGGTTCCCGATGCTAGTACCGTCTGTAGGTTCCCGTTGTTTATATTGTCTGTAGTTTCCCTTGTTAGTACCGTCTGTATGTTCCCCGTGTTTGCACCGTCTGTAGGTTCCCCCTTGTTAGTACTGTCTGTAGGTTCCCCTTGTTAGTACCGTCTGTAGGTTCCGCATGCATGTTAGTATGGTCTGTAGGTTCCCCTTGTTAGTACCGTCTGTAGGTTCCCCTTGTTAGTACCGTCTGTAGGTTCCCCCTTTTAGTACCGTCTGTAGGTTCCCCTTGTTAGTACCATCTGTAGGTTCCCCTTGTCCATACCGTCTATAGGTGCCCCTTTTTAGGTTCCCGATGCTAGTACCGTCTGTAGGTTCCCGTTGTTTATATTGTCTGTAGTTTCCCTTGTTAGTACCGTCTGTAGGTTCCCCTTTTTTCGTACCGTCTGTAGGTTCCTTTTTTTAGTACCGTCTGTAGGTTCCCCGTGTTTGTACCGTCTGTAGGTTCCCCATGTTAGTTCCATCTGTAGGTTCCCCTTGTTAGTACCGTCTGTAGGTTCCCCATGTTAGTTCCGTCTGTAGGTTCCCCGTGTTAGTACTGTCTTCAGCTGTGGCGTGGCCACTATCTGCCCTCGGTAATTCGCCAGGCGTAGAGCGCCATGTCTGTCACCAAAGCCGAGTTCCGTGCTGCCGTCTGTTTATACCTTAGCATATAGAGGTAGCTGCAAGCTTCACAATTCTGGCAGTGATGTCGGTGAGTGTCCTCAGGCTGTCTGACACAGGGTTACATTCTCAGCACTGAGTCGTGGGTGGTGATGTCGGCAAAGGATTTCCGGTTAGTTACCCTAGAGGGTGTAAAAACTGTGTGTCCCTAGTGTGGTCAGACAGGGAAAACGAATCGGGGATAACAAGATTGTGAGGAAGGATGGGAGGACATTGTTTGTTCCCCTTTAAAAATCCAGCGTGTGTGTGTGTGTGTGGGGGGGGGGGGGGGGGGGGGGGAGGAGGGGGGGGGGGGGGGGGGGAAGACAGCTGTAATACAAGGTGTAGAACTGTTCCCTATTTGTTTTGGTTTACCCTTCTTTTTGTAACTTTTCTTCAATGTATATTCGTAATTGGTTCAGGCCCTTAGGTTTTGTTCTGTTAGTGTACGGGACGAATTCACTGGTTGCAAGAATAAAGAGTGTGAAGATATTGAAGAGTATTAAATGAATATCTACATAAATGTATGTTTCAGTTTTTTTAAAAAAACATTTCTATGTTTCTCTTTTCACATAAGCAGTGAACAAACATACAATCACCACCAGATTCGACAAAGTACATATATATTATACAACTGCATA
>JADBJO010005663.1:75059-102559 GCA_016801955.1 Conus betulinus | reverse complement strand
CAGTTCTTGTTTGTTATTTTCTAGTTCTCTTTTCTTTCATCACTGATAACTCTTCTCTTTCCTGTTGTTCTCTATTATTTTCAAGTTTGTTTTTTTTTCCCAAACATCCCGTTTCCTCATTGTTGAATGCAAACTACTTTTCCTTCTAATCTTCAGCAGCAGCGTATCCAGCAACAGCTGGTATGAGATAACATAATGCAGATCAAATTTTGCACCTCTTATAAGGTATCACGGCAATAAGGCAGAGCTGTTTATTTTTTTCTGTTAACTTCTTGATCACATTGTTTACTTCTTCTACATACTTTATGTCCTTTAACAGAGAGCTATTGAACTTCCACAGAAGAGTTGACTTCAACGCAGTGACCGCCCTAATATGGTCCTTTGAGGATGGCTGGGCTATAGGCAACACTACCTTACCTGACCTTTTTCGTTTTGGAAAAAAAAAAAGTGGCTGTGCTCACTGTTTGTCCTTTACTCGTTTGTCTGGTGCCGTTTTCAGTGCAAGTGTGGTTCAATGTGTGGATTGCTGGTCTTTGCTTGTCATCATGCACAACATGTTGATGATTTCAGTGCAAGTGTGGTTCAATGTGTGGATTGCTGGTCTTTGCTTTGTCATGCACAACATGTTGATGATTTCAGTGCAAGTGTGGCTCAATGTGTGGATTGCTGGTCTTTACTTTGTCATGCACAACATGATTTCAAATGTTTGTACATTATTCCTATTTGTATCACGTGGGACATGTTCCGGGACTTCTTTTTGACCTTTGTGTTCGTGTTGGGTATTTTGACAAAAAGGTATAAGGAAAAACAATATTCCTTTTCATTCTTGGAAAGGTGATTCTAGTAAGTATCTCTTTTCATTTCATTGACGCTAAAGGCCTCTATAGAGTAGAAAAGGAAGCACATTCCAGAACAAATTGTAAGAGATATAATCAAAAAGGAAATAGCTGCACAAAAGGAAAGAGAGAAAATACAACCTCATGCATTTGCAGAGAAAGAGAGAAAGTGAACTTTGAACTGAAAAAAAAAAAACTTGGAACTTTGAAAGTCAAACTACCACTGCTGCTGGTAGAGAGCTAGACGCTAGTACGCTCAGTCCTCACACTGCTGGTAGAGACCTAGACAATAGTACGCTCAGTCCCCACACTGCTGGTAGAGACCTAGACACTAGTACGCTCAGTCACAACACTGCTGGTACGGACCTAGACACTAGTACGCTCAGTCCCAACATTGCAGGGACAACCCAGGCTGTTACAATGGAGGGGGCTGGCATGAGTGTTTAGGGACAGTACTACAGGAGTGGCATAGAAGATGAGGCTGAAAAAAGTGTTTTGAATTCCAGATATTGTCACAATCTTGAGCAGGATTTGAAGGAATGCCTTAATAAATAACACGCTATTTCTTCCCTCAGAACTCCCCTGCCTCCAGTTCATTATCGCTAAACAACAGCCTGTTTGCCCATGAGATCCTGCAGCTGCTGGGGCAAGGGCTGCCCCTCCTGGGTGTAGGCGTGCAGCACTCTCTGCAGGAAGAGGTCCTTGGCAAACTGGTACAGTTCCACATCCAGGTGGTTCAGCTCTGCGATCAGCCTCAGGTACCCTGCGGGAACATTGCTCCTACTGGTGCGGGTGTGGTTGTCTTGCTGTGCATAACGGCGGAGTTTCAGGTGCAGGGTGTGCTCCAAGAGGAACTGGGAGAAGACCTGGAAGTCGGTCAGTCCGAAGAAGGCCATGTCCAGCAGGTTGCGTTTGGCCGACTCCAGCAGGAGGGCGTTACGGCGGGCGGGGATCATGGCTGTGGTGTTGTAGCAGTGCACCAGAGACAGGTTGGCCAGCATGCGGGTCTGGCGGTTGAAGGCCAGGTTGTGGGGGCAGTTGATGAACTGCTGGAGGCTGACGTTCTGACAACATAGTGTGCAACGTCATCACTGCATCAGCACACACACACACACACACACACACACACACACACACACACACACACACACACACACACACACACACACACAAACTACACACATACACAAAAATGCGCTCTCTGTCTGTCTGTCTGTCTGCCTGTTTGTCTGTTTATCTGTCTGTCTGTCTGTCTGTCTCTGTCTCTCTCTGTCTCTCTATGTCTCAGTCTTTCTGTCTCTGTGTGTCTGTCTCTCTGTGTGTCTGTCTCTCTCTCTCTCTCGTTACGGGTGGCAGATGCGTGACATGTTTTCCTTCTTAGTGCTGAAAATACTATGTTTGTTGCTACAGCAAGTGTTCAGATATCGCAATCGGGTTTTGAAATAGATGTAATAATGTGACGCAGGCTACTGCGTTGTATTCATGCATTGGACCGTTTTAACGGAGTGACTGAGGAGAAAAGCAGCACGCTGTGATGTATTCCAACCCATTGCTGTAAGCCTCACATGGCGCTGTGCGTGCCAGCCAGCGGCCTCCTGTTCTGTTGTGACACGTGTTGGCGTTAGGCTTACACCAGCCATAGGACCCACTACACGATCCATGGCTTAAGACAATAGAATTTTGTGCTTGGGAATAAACACTGATCAAATCACAGATACAACAGACCCCATTTGACAAACAGTGTATGAAGCATCTTCCCAGCTGTAGACACACACTAAATCGTAGAGATATGGAACACTGTTAGGGTCAGCCATCCTGACCAGCAAGGAGCCATGCACATGGAGGAGACAAGCTCGCGTACAACGAAGACACCACTCACACATCTAAAGCACAGCACAAAGTAGCAAGGACATAGTGTCTGCCCTTTGACAGCTTCACGCTGCCCACACCCCATGTCTGCCTTTGTCATCCTCTTCATCCTGCACACACCCCATGTCTACCTTTTACATGTCATCCTCTTCATCCTGCACACCCCCCATGTCTCCCTTTGTCATCCTCTTCATCCTGCACACCCCCCATATCTCCCTTTGTCACCCTCTTCATCCTGCACACACCCTATGTCTCCCTTTGCCATCATCTTCATCCTGCACACACACCCCATGTCTCTCTTTCACTTGTCATCTCTCTTCATCCTGCACACATCCTGTGTCTCTTTGTCATCCTCTTCATCCTGCACACATCCTATATCTCCCTTTGCCATCCTCTTCATCCTACACACACGCCAAGCCTCCCTTTTACATGTCATCCACTTCATCCTGCACACACCCCATGTCTCCCTTTGTCATCATCTTCATCCTGCACACACCCCATGTCTCCCTTTGTCATCCTCGTCACCCTGCACACACCCCATGTCTCCCTTTTACATGTCATCCACTTCATCCTGCACACACCCCATGTCTCCATTTCACTCGTCATCCTCTTCATCCTGCACACACCCCATGTCTCCCTTTGTCATCCTCTTCATCCTTCACACACCCTATGTCTCCCTTTGTCATCCTCTTCATCCTGCACACACCCTATGTCTCCCTTTCACTTGTCATCCTCTTCATCCTGCACACATCCCATGTCTCCCTTTGTCATCCTCATCATCCTTCACACACCCCATGTCTCCCTTTGTCATCCTCATCATCCTGCACACACCCTATGTTTCCCTTTCATCCTCGCCTGTCATCCTCTTCATCCTGCACACACCCTATATATCTCTTTGTCATCTTCTTCATCCTACGCACACCCCATGTCTCCCTTTGTCATCCTCTTCATCCTGCACACACCCCATGTCTTCGTTTCTCTCATCCTCTTTATCCTGCACACACCCTATGTCTCCCTTTCACTTGTCATCCTCTTCATCCTGCACACACCCTGTGTCTCCCTTTGTCATCCTCTTCATCCTGCCTGCACACACCCTGTGTCCTCCCTTTGTCATCCTCTTTATCTGCACACACACCCTGTGTCTCCCTTTGTTATCCTCTTCATCCTGCACCCAATATCACAGAGTGGAGTGAGGGGTGCTTGCAAAGAAATCTGTAATATCTGTCCCCTGGATGTCTGAAGGCGTGTAAGTTTTGTGTATTTCATCAAATCAATCTTTCTTTCATTCACTCACACCACCCTACAACATAATAGCACAAACAGGAATCTAGCGAGGAGTGCACATTTAATAACAATGAAATGGAATTTTTTTTTTTCTTTTAGCACATGGACAACATCAACATGTAAGTGTAATCTAATTCATTAACATATGTGTGCACCCACACTCTCTCTGTTAGGCTAGAAATAATTCATAGTTTCATTCATGACATAATACAGTAACAAGTACAAGAGGGTTAAGGATTCATATCATCACTCATGACATGACACAATACCAACGTCGACAAAAAAAGGGTTTACTTTCCTACAGAGAATCATCCAAGTCTTTCTGGATATGATTCTGGATATCACGTCACATAGCACGTGTGTTGCTGTCCAAGCTGGGGTTATAATAATAATAATAATAATAATAATAAATAATAATAATAATAATAATAATAATAATAATAATAATAATAATAATAATAATAATAAATAATAATAAAATAAATAATAATAATAATATATATAATAATAATAATAATAATAATGAACACTTATATAGCGCCTATTCTTGGCTAGAGACCAAGCTCTAAGCACTTTACAATCAACACTCGTTTACACAACGGGCTGCCCACCTGAGTAGAGCCGACTGAAGCACTGCCAGTTGGCGCTTCATTCAGTCGTTTCCCGTGTCATCCAGTCAGTATCGTTCAATATCGATCACTCATTTTCCTTACTTCCTTCATTCTTTCCGTTTCTCACTCAGGGTGCATGCTATGTGAAACGTGTCATCCATACCAACGGCCAAACTGGCCTACTCTTCCGAATGTAGGTGATGGGATTTTACGTGTGTGCAAGATGTTATGCGTGCGTTCACACAAGGAACCTCGGTTTATAGTCTCATTCGAAGGACTGTATGGGAAATGGAGTCAGAACCAATGTTAACTCTGAGGGAAAAATCCCCTGTACCGAAATGCCCTGGCTGAGGTTCGAACCCGCAACCCCAGGATCACCAAGATTATGAGTCAGACACTCTACCAACTGAGCTATTCCAGCTCCCAGTTATTCCGGTTAAATTGCACACACACACACACACACACACACACACAGAGAAAAGAAATCCACTCTGACTTCAATTTCAGATGCACTGAAGGCAGTCCGCACACATATCACTGCTGCGACTGAGCACAGAAGAAGAAACTGGTCCAACACTTGTGACTGGGCACAGGGAAAAATGAAGTTGGTCCTACACCTGCGACCGGGCACAGGGGAAGATGAAGTTGGTCCCACACCTGGACTGGGCACAGGGGAAGATGAAGTTGGTCCCACACCTGCGACTGGGCACAGAGGAAGATGAAGTTGGTCCCCCACACCTGCGACTTGGCACAGAGGGAGATGAAGTTGGTCCCACACTTGCGACTGGGCACAGAGGGAGATGAAGTTGGTCCCACACCTGTGACTGGGCACAGAGGAAGATGATGAAGTTGGTTCCACACCTGCGACTGGGCACAGGGGGACAAAGTCACAAGAAGAGCACCGGTCAGCCATCCAGAAGGAAAAACACGGCTGCTCAGGAGGTAGGAAAGTCTATGGCTGTCAAAGATGAAGGCACTGGGGAAGAGAAGGCAAGTCCTGGCCTCCCATAAGGCTACCATACCACAGGAGGGGAAGCATGACCACACAGGCACTCCCACCAGAGCACACAGCTAGCCAGGGTAGCATCCCAGATGAAAAATCCCTACAAAGTGAACAACACCATAATGCCCAAGCTACCAACTATTTCAACACTCAAAAGGAGGAGTGACAGATTAGAAAGAGCAGAATCGAAATGACCAAACCCATACAACTCGGTAAAAGCACAAAAACGAGCAAATTGACTGAACACTTTCGAAAACAAACGCAAATATTACAAAGTCTGAACATTTTGATCTAAAATGTTTAAAAAAAGAAAAAGTGCCATCAGTTAACTACCATTGTCGTACAATGAATCGACATGGTGAGCAAAATAAAATATTCTTACTCTCTGGGGGGGGGGGGGGGGGGGGGGGGGGGGGGGGGGGGGGGGGGGGGGGGGGGGGGGGGGGGGGGGGGGGGGGGGGGGGGGGGGCACTACACGACCAATAAGCGGGGACAGCAAGCGCACGGACAGATATTCCTGCTTCCACATCCATACTCCGTCTGTGCCAGTTTATCAGTTGAATTCGTCAAAGTTCGGCGGTGAGTAACGTTCACACCGGAAACCAGAAGGGAAAGAAAGAATTTTTTTTTTATCTCTCTGGCTATGCACATAGCAGATGCGCATAACTCGTCGCGAATCATGCCTGTGACCCTCAACGCTTGTTCTTTCCACCAGTGACAGTCTCCTCCCTCCTCCACCACCAACCCCTCACCACTTTGTGTGCCCACTATGTCTCACCATCAGTGTCGACGATTGTACAAAGGCTTCCCAGTCCTCACACTACCAGTAATTCACTCTCTTCCTGCCAGTTCTCTCCTATATCTAAATTAGTACTGCCCCTCCCCTCTCTACAACAAGACACCACATCCATGTCAGTCACTGAAAGAGTCCCCAGTGATGACACCACAGACAACGGCCATGCTTCAGTGGCAGGGGACATGCCAGCAGGCTGCTGCTGCCACCTTGACTGGGCACCCAGGCCACGTTCCAGCAGAGCAACAGTCGCTACAGTTTCAGCTCTTCGTGCAACAGTCCCTATAGTTTCAGCTCTTGGTATAACAGTCCTTACAGTTTCAGCTCTTCGTGCAACAGTCCCTACAGTTTCAGCTCTTCGTGCAACAGTCCCTACAGTTTCAGCTCTTGTTGCAACAGTCCCTACAGTTTCAGCTCTTCGTGCAACACTACATGAAGTTAGACAGGCACTTAACACTGACATAGCGCTCACTTGCTGCATTTTCAGTGAAAAAAACTCCAAATCATCCATACACCATCCTTCAAATCGCAAGGTCTGTTTTGAGACTACATCCCCCAAATCATTCCCCTAATCACACACCTCCCTTTACCACTACGTCCTTTAACACGCAGACCCTTTTCTTCTATGTCCTTTACCACAGATCTCTTTCACGCTACGTCCTTAACCACACCTCCCTTCATTCTACGTCCTTTGCCACACCTCCCTTTCATTGTACGTCCTTTACCACACACCCCTTTCATTCTACGTCCTTTACCACACCCCCCTTTCATTCTACATCTTTTACCACACCTCCCTTCATTCTACGTCCTTTACCACACCTCCCTTTTCATTCTACGTCCTTTACCACACCCTCCTTCATTCTACGTCCTTGACCACACCTCCCTTTCATTCTACGTCCTTTACCACACAACTCTTTCAGTTTTGAGCCCTTTACTACACAACCCTTTCACTCTACTTCCTTTACCACACAAACCTTCACTCTATGTCATTTACCACACAACTCTTTCACTCTACGGCCTTTTCCACACACAATCCTTTCATTCTACCTCCTTATCCATACCTTCCTTTTATTCCACGTCCTTTAAAACACCTCCCTTTCATGCTACGTTCGTTACCACACCTCTCTTTCATTCTACGTCCTTTACCACACCTCTCCTTCATTCCACGTCCTTTACCACACCTCACTTTCATTCTACGTCCCTTTACCACACCTCCCTTTCATTCTATGTCCTTTACCACACCTCTCTTTCATTCTACATCCTTTGCCACACCTCTCTTTCATTCTACGTCCTTTACCACACCTCTCTTTCATTCTATGTCCTTTTCTATGTCCTTTGCACCCTCTCTTTCATTCTACGTCCTTTGCCACACCTCTCTTTCATTCTATGTCCTTTGCCCACCACACCTCCTTTGCCAGACCTCTCTTTTCATTCCACGTCCTTTACCACACCTCTCTTTCATTCCACGTCCTTTATCATGTCTCTGTCATCTCCCTCATTCTGCATCCTTTCCACTCTGTATTCTTTACAATACCTACCTTCCAATTTTACCCCCTCATAGCACCCGGCCACTTCCCCTTCAGCTGGTGCTTTCCCTTCACACAGCAATTTTACGCCGTTTCCAGATGGCGCCTCGTCGCACGTGTAACCACTCGCTGATGAACCGATTCACAGGATCCCGAAGTAGGGTCATGTAATAATATCTGGACATAAAACAAGGTCATCTAATAGTATCTAGACAAGGAGACATACATCAAAGTCATGCAGTAACATCTGGAGATAGAGACATAAGGCAAGGTCATCTAATAGTATCTACACAAGGAGACAAACATCAAAGTCCTGTAGTAACATCCGAGGTAGAGATATAAAGCAAGGTCATATAACAATAATCGGGCACACAGACATGGAGCAAAGTCAGGTAATATTTAAACACAGGGACATAAAACAAGGTCGTCAGACAGTATCTGGACACAGAAACATAAAGCAAGCTCATGTAATAAATACCTGGACGCAGACAGAGAGCACAGACATGCAATGGTATTTGGACTTAGACACAGAAAGCAAGGTCATGTGACATGTATCTGGACAGAGACATATGGCAAGGTCATGTGACATGTATCTGGACAGAGACATACGGCAAGGTCATGTGACATGTATCTGGACAGAGACATACGGCAAGGTCATGTGACAGTATCTGGACACATCAGATCGGCCAAGCTGTAATTCATTTCTTATCATTGCCTTGCCTGCCGGTGTTTCTGCTGTACACCCCCCTGCATGTCCTGGGCAGTACACCCCCCTGCATGTCCTGGGCAGTACATCCCCCTGCATGTCCTGGGCAGTACACCCCCCTGGATGTCCTGGGCAGTACACCCCCCTGCATGTCCTGGGCAGTACACCCCCCTGCATGTCCTGGGCAGTACACCCCCCTGCATGTCCTGGGCAGTACACCCCCCTGAATGTCCTGGGCAGTACACCCCCCTGCATGTTCTACTGAGTGCATACATATGAGTCTCTCCAGTGGAAGGCCGCACATTTCGTCACGCCTACCAGGGCTTCCCATTTCCACTTTTGGGGAGCTAGTTTATGTAGTCAGCATCATGGCTTGTTGAGTTCTAAGCTTGGCTGTGAATAGAGCCAGTGGAGTAATTGCGTTACTGTTTCTACTTCCGTTGTTAGCTTTGATTTTGTGAAATTGCATGCACCATTATCTTCCTGGATAGCTCGGCATTTTACTTCACTGCGTATCCTGCGCCTGATTTACCTTTAGTGACTGAACCGTCAGTGTGTACAACAATATCATCTTTTAAGCTGAAGTGTAACACCTAGATCTGAATTACTGCGTTTGCGTGGCTCTCTGCCATTCTCGACAGAGTCTTCCAAGCTCTGGAGCGACGGCAATTTCATAGAGATGGTTAAATGGTCTGGTGACTTTTTCTATTCCCTCTTTTCTTTGAGTTTTGATAATTAGCACACAAGCTGTATATTGTCTTCTTCCTGACAAGTAGCTTTTGTTTCTTTAACCGGCATTTTGTGGGTTTTGAGATTTTTCACGTGCTCTGAAATATGCCTCCATCTGTTCTAGCTTGTGTGTCACCTGCATTGAAAGAACGTCATGCAGGCATCTGCTTTAAGAAGATTGCTCTTGGACAATCATACTGAACACAACTGCGTGATACAGTCAGTTCAGAAGGTGTTGTGTTCAATGCTTTTACTTGTCATTGGTTTTATATAGCAGACAGGCCCCTCTTGCATTAAAGCAAGTATTCTCGACAGATTCTCAGAAGGTCAGTATTCTGTAAAAGCCTAAACTCAAATAGCGTATGTCAATTGACACAATGTGTATTCCATTCAAAGAACCTGGTGAGGGTAATTATCCTGATGTCAGTTGACACAATGTGTATTCCATTCAAAGAACCTGATGAGGGTAATTATCCTGATGTCAGTTGACACAATGTGTATTCCATTCAATGAACCTGGTGAGGGTAATTATCCTGATGTCAGTTGACACAATGTGTATTCCATTCAATGAACCTGGTGAGGGTAATTATCCTGATGTCAGTTGACACAATGTGTATTCCATTCAATGAACCTGGTGAGGGTAATTATCCTGATGGCATGTGTTGCTGGAGTGCTGACCAGAGTCTGGGTGCTGGAGGGTTGATGGACTGTCCCGTTTCCTGACCACTGAGCAATATTGTTCAATTGCTGCTTTCGTTCTTTCTTGAACATTTTTGGACGCTAGTGTCGACACTCGAGCAATTCCGTCCTTATTTATGTCAGCAAGGTTGTTAGTGTAACATTGTATCCATCAGGGAGAGGAAAACCGTAAGGTAATCCCATGGAGAGTTTATGAGGTTAGGACGCCTAGTCTCATAATCGTAGGATGGCTGTTTGCTCCTGATGTTCTGCTGCAATCCATCGTGTAAATGTCATGCTAACTCTATAGTCTAAGAATAGTTCCATGAGCAGCGAGAATTGGACTTTGTTGTATTCTTCTTCCAGGTCAACTGCTACTTCCTTTCTTTCTTGGACCCTTCATATACTTCAGCAACAAAAGCGACCACGTTTTGTAATGTGTTTTTACCTGTTCTGTGGCCTCCTTGATTGGAAGGGAGGACCTGTCTACTATAAAGTTTTCTCATGCAAGTTTTCTAGCCATGATGAGTTCCATGACCTTACTATTTATATTCTAAATAGTGGGTATGCAGTAGCCTCCCCACCAGTAATGATCTTTCCCTGGTTTTGGCAGAGTGTTCAGGGAACCGAGAAATACTGTCCTCAATAGCTCTAATAATCAGCTGGGAACTATCCAGCACCACTCTTGGAAGCCTGCGCTGAGTTCACATAAGGTGCAGGCACGTACAGAGCATTCCATTAAAAGGTCAAGAAACATAGCTGTTCCTTGGCAAATGCCATTGTGTAATAGCTTCCGAAAGTTACACGACAGAACCACCAGTGGAGCGTTCATGTGTGTGCCAGCCCATATTTCATGAGTGTAGGGCCCATCCATCAAGGACATACCGTCCAGCAATGCCTTGTGCATCCCGCAGCTTCACACGCTGCTTTTTCGCTGACAAGTGAAGACAGCACAGCTCCAGACACGGCCACGCTTTCGCCACATGTGCCGTCTGAACAGCTCCCTAAGTAAGTATTTCCCACCGTCAACAGGACACTCCCTGTGCTCATTCAGCCTTTTCTCAGCGTCACAGAGCCTTTCCCCTGTGTCGATCAACGGGACATTCCCTGAGGTAATTCAGCCTGAGTCAAGGGAGCCTGGTAAGCAGATCTTTTCTCTTCGCAAGCAATCCTTGAATGTCCTCGTTTTCGTGGAACCAGTCTTTGTTCTCCTTGGCAGTGAAGTCAAACACTTGCTCAGGTGTCTGCAGGATGGCAGATTTCAGCTGGTCCCAGAGCGTGTCAGGAGAGGATCTGTGGGGAGACTTGCTGCTTGAAGTCTCCACTGCATGTCTGGAAGTCAGCTTTCAGCTTTCAGCTGAATGGATTCTGTCAACTTTGACCTTTACCTGGGGGGGGGGGGGGGGGGGGGGGGGGGGGGTCTATGGGGTGTGTTTGTGGGGGGCTCTTTGTGTATGTGTGTGTGTGTGTGTGTGTGTATGTGTGTGTGTTTTAGAGAGAGAGAGAGAGAGAGAGAGAGAGAGAGAGAGAGAGAGAGAGAGAGAGAGAGAGAGAGAGAGAGAGAAATGCGGCCACTTTTTTGCCTATGAAATGTATAAATGATTCCAAAGAAAGGTAGAAACAGTGGCAGTTGCAATGGACGTGGAAGACACATACAACAAAGTCCAGTTCTCGCTTCTCATGGATCGACTCCTTGACTAAGGAGTCAGCAGGAAACTTACAGGGTGGATTGCAGCAGCGCTTTATGAGTGAACCGTCATCTTACAATTTGGAGACTGGATGTCTGAATCTCATATACTCTCCACACGATTACCTCAAAGTTATCCTCTCTCCCCTGTTTTGTACAATATGTACGCGAAATGGCTTTGCAGACCTTAATAGAAACGGGGTTGCTCGAGTGCTGACACTGGTAGATGACGGCCTGATCTACAAAACATCAAAGAATACTCAAGAAAGAACGAAAGCAGTTCAACAGCATTGAACACCATTGCTGAGTGGTATCAAGAAACACTGGTCTGGCCTCACAACAAGACATCAGGACAATTACCATCACCAGCCTCCCTCAGTGGAATACCAATTGTATCAACTGGCAGCCTACACTATATGGGTAAAGGGTTTGACAGAGATTTGGATATGATGACAATATTGTCCTTAAATGAAAAAGGGCCTGTCTGCCATAAGAGCAATATCAACTGAACTGCTCAGTCAGCTGGGTCACTGTTAGATCTGACAGACTTGTTTTGGCTGACTGTTTGGAGAGCGGCCGAGCGAGCGAGCGAGAGAGAGAGAGAGAGAGAGAGAGAGAGAGAGAGAGAGAGAGAGAGACTCAAGACTCAAGACTCAAAAAACGTTATTACTCAAGGATAAAGATTTTAGGCAGTGCCTATTCTTCCAATCTGTCCTTGCTATTCTACAACATTCAACTAGACAAACTGCACATATTAATAATGGCAGAAACAATGAAGAATATAGCAACATTAATATAATAATAATAACAATAGTAATAATAATAATAATGAATGAATTATTAAAAAAAAAAAAAAAAAAAAAGAAAATTTACACAAACACAATCAGACACGTACGCGTGCGCGTTCACATGCACGCACACGCCCACACATACACGCACGCACGCGCACTCCCACACCCCCACACCACACACCACCCACACGTACACACACGCACGCACGCACGCACGTACGCACATTTTCATTAGCTAATACAGAGGCAAGCATAAAAGTAGGGCGTTGAGGCTATGGTCAAAAGGTTAGATTTATTGTTCAAGTAATGTTTAAGTATTGCTGATTTGAAGGACGGCAGTGATCGACATGTTTTGGCAGACGGAGGAAGAGAGTTCCACACAGATGGACCAAAAAATGCAAAACTAGATTTGAACAAATCAATGCGGACACGTGGTAAAATGTAATTATTTGAATCATATCGCATTGTTGCCATTTGGATAAACTCAGCAAGATATGCATGTTTGCATGGACTTTAAACATTAGTACTGCTTTATTATAGGTCAGTTGGCTCTGCAGTGGTAACATCATTAGTTTTGCGAATTTGCTCGTGGTCGAGAGAGACTTGTCGGGAAGAATCAGCTTAATTCCCCCCGTCTATACATAGAGTTGATCTTTTTTATGTGATGTTCACCGGCACCACTCCAGACAGTGGACGCATAGTTGATGTGAGAAAGGCAATGGGCTTCAAAAAATAATTTCCGGATGTGTGGTTCAACATAATAACTGAGTTTATGGAGTAAAAACAAATTGCGAGCCAACTGTTTGCAAACATGATTTATATGTGATTGCCATCTAAAATTCTCATCGATGATCACGCCTAAGACACGATGTTCGGTAACCTGCTCGATCAAGGTTTCATTCATTTTTAGGCTCAACATAAGATGCTGTCGTTGATGTTTCTGTCTCGATGTTAGGACCATACATTTTGTTTTGTGCGGATTAAGGATATTGTAAGAGAGGGAAATTCCCACGACTGACCAGACAATACGCTGAACAAGTCAGTGATGGAGCAGTGAAACAAGATGCAAAGCATATAAATGTACTCCCAGTTTATCTTGAATGCAAGCACTTTCTGAGATATTCCATAAAGAAGAAAAACCGTTTTGGGCCGTTATAACCGTTAGCAACGGGTATTCTGGTAAAATAAAACATCGGGCATAAGTACAAATGTTCAAAAAGATCGGCCCAGAAGTTTTGTCTGGAGCGAGTGGAACACATTTTGACCACGGACAGACACACAGACAGCATTTCTTCGTTCCCCATTGTAAAGTACTCCCTGTTCTATAAGAACTGGGAGTAGAAACATAAGGTTAACTATTTCTAGTTTTCATACATATAAAGGCGTCCGAATAGGAGAATTATCTGTTTCTTTGAACTGCAGAATATTAATCACACATCTCTAAAAGTATACTGCATGGATGGGCAGAGCTTTTGGAGTCCGGTTCATTGTTTCAATTAATTTCCAGAAAGTTAGAATGGCCGAATAATGATTTATTTAGGTTGCTACTAGATGCTGAAAAAGACATGTTCATGTCATGCAGTGCTTTAGTTTCAGGCCCTAGAAGCATTAGGTGGTTCTCTGTAGGTCACACCAGGAAACTGAACCATTTCCACACCGCCTGCATCAGAAGACTCATGGGCATTAAGTGGCAAGACAAGATTCCGGACACTGAAGTCCTCACTTGTGCTGGCCTGCCTAGCATCTTCACCATCCTGATTCAGTCACAGCTTTGCTGGGCAGGTCATGTAGTTCACATGCCAGACCATCGGCTGCCAAAGAAACTATTGTTTGGCGAACTACAAGAAGGCAGAAGCTCTCATGGAGGCAGAAAAAGCTTTTCAAAGACAGCCTCAAATCTTTCCTGTAGGACCTCAACATCAGCCACACAACATGGGAGCAGACTGCCCGGGACAGAGATGGGTAGAAATCAGTTGTGCACAAAGACCTGTGAAGGCAACAAAATTGTTGCATCTGAGAGCAGCGCAGGATGATGAGGAAGACCAGTGTCAACAGATCTCCAACTGCCGCCACCATCCCCTGTCCGTACTGTGATACGCACTCACCCCCCCCGATCCCAGGATGAATAGATGGTCATCGTTCTCGACGGACAAACAACAACAAACTGAAACTGAAGGTCGAGTATAAAGATAAGCGAAGATAGGAACTCAATCACAAGGCAAAAAAAATCATCAGAATGTTGCCATAAGTTGAAAACTGAATACCCTCAGCAATAAGTCCACATGAACACGAGGGCTGAATCGATGGTCTAAAGGCTACAAGGTGGAAAAACAATAGTAATGTTCTTCATAAAAGCTAAGTTGAAACGACCGCAATTGCTCACGTACTCGCCATGACTGTGCCTGGAGCTGTGTTGGTTTGACCTGTTAGTGGAACAGCAACATGAAGGGAGCAGTCATGTCCCTTGACATCACTTACGGGTCAAGCTTGGCTTGTCTGAAGTTGTTCAAGTTTCGCCTGTCAGTGAAGCATCAACGAGGCTGCAGGATGCGTACAGCAGTTTACTGACGGCGGTGTCTTCTGCCGATGGACTCTTTAGTCATGAAACACGGGCTGGAACACCGATGGTGACTCTTCCATGGAGGTTCTGTTGTGTCACGTCTGGTGGTCAAACAACGGCAGCTACTAGGGAGCAGTTATGTCCCTTGACATCTTAATGGAATGCCCTGTGCGTTCCTGCGCACTTGTCAACACAGGGCAGGCCTCCACGGGAGGTGCAGAATTGCTACCAATTGGTTGGTTCAGTATATGAGGCCATTACTTCTCTACGTCCCACTGGTATCTGTGAATGTGTATGTTTCTTGTCTGCCTTTTTTACCAACTCTGAGGAAAGACCCAGTGATGGTGGGGAAAGACCTACTGACCACCACAGGAAAGTCCTGTTGACAGTGGGAAAGTCCACATCCGTGATCGCCTTCAAAGGGAACGTAAGACGTTATGGGTCAAGCTTGGATGTATCTAAAGGTGTGCTGATGGCATCAATAAGTGAATCATCAACGAGAAGGGCTACAGGATGCGTGCAGCAGTTTCTTTACAGTGGTGTCTCTTGCCGATGGAGTCCCCTGTCCTGGAACACGAGCTGAAACACCTATGGTGACCCTCCACGGAGGTTCTGTTGTGTCACGTCTGGTGTCACACTATGGCATCAGGCCGAGCCGAGGAGCAGCTGGCAGCTCAGAATCTGAGGCCAGTATTTCTCTGGGTCCCACTGGCATATTTACCAAATCATTTTTTATCCTTTCCTTCTTCTTGGTCGGCTGAAGGCAATAAAATATCGCAGTCTCTCTCTCTCTCTCTCTCTCTCTCTCTCTCTCTCTCTCTCTCTCTCTCTCTCTCTCTCTCTCTCTCTCCTCTCCCCTTCTCTCTCTCTCTCTCGCTCTCCCCATTCGCCCCCTCTTAGATTCTCGCTCATGCAATGTCGACACACATCCAGTCGGAATAAACAAAAGAGTTTCACCTGTTTAATCAATAGGAAAACTGTTTAGATTATTCACATTCATTTTTTCTGTTTTAGATTCACTTACTTAATCAATAGGAAAACTGTAAGATAATTCACGTTCAATTATTTCTGTTTCAGATTCACATCTTTAATCAATAATAAAACTGTTAGATTATTCACGTTCAATTCTTTCTATTTTAGACTAAAAAGAAACATACAGACATATTTCAAATCAGTCATATCAACAGATCCTCTCAAACTCAAAATACATTTTCTCTGAGAATTTAGCGTCAGCAGTATCACACAGAATGTGTTCCCCCCGTCCTCACGCACCTACATCTACAGC
The DNA here is from genome assembly GCA_016801955.1 of Conus betulinus. Classification (NCBI taxonomy): domain Eukaryota; kingdom Metazoa; phylum Mollusca; class Gastropoda; order Neogastropoda; family Conidae; genus Conus; species Conus betulinus. Next base: position 86,201 of record JADBJO010005663.1, on the reverse strand, counting down.
ATAGAAAAAAAGAACATTGCATGGTGTTGGTGGAGCAAGGGTGTAATGCACTATCATCAACTGCTTGATAGTATAAACAATGAAGGTTCGGGGGAGACATTACCTTCGATGCTGTATGTCTTTCTTAAGACACAGATTAGGTCTAAACGCGCGCGCGCGTGTGTGTGTGTGCGCACACACACACACACACACACACACACACACACACACACACACACACACACACACACACACACACACACACACACACACACACACACACACACACACACACACACACACCACACACCACACACACACACACACACAAACACACACACACACACACACACACACACACACACACACACACACACACACACACACACACGCACGCACACGCACATTACACTCACACACACACACACACACACACACACACACACACACACACACACACACACACACACACATACACACACACAATGGGGAGGGAGGGAGGGAGGGGAGAGAGAGAGAGAGAGAGAGAGAGAGAGAGAGAGAGAGAGAGAGAGAGAGAGAGAGAGAGAGAGAGAGACAGGCAGACAGACAGACAGACAGACACAGACAGGGACAGACAGACAGATACAGAGACAGATAAAGACAGACAGACCAGATAGACAGAAAGATAGACACTGTGCATGTATCATGTAGATATCTTACTTTCTCTTCCCCTGTCCATAGTGTTTCTGGAACCAACGGTCCGCCGTAATGTGCAGTTCTGTCCAGTCCGCATGCAATCCAAACTGCTTCCAGCCGATGGTGGAAGAGCTGAACAGCCACACTCTCTTCTTCTTGTTCAGACACATGCACCGCCGTGGTCCATCACTGCAACAAGGGGGGTCCTGAACCAAATTTCTCACCAGATGGGCGCCGAACCTGCTGCCACCCGTTTTCTGAATGTGCATGAAAACGAGCACGTCTCCGTTCTCTCTGTCGATCTTGTAGTTCCTGTTGAGATCCTTTTCTGTAAACTGGTTCCGCAGGTATCTGTCCGCTAAATAGGCTTCAAAGTCGTTTGGTACCAAGCCATTCTTGCTATTCCTGGAAAAGAACAGTTCCATGCAGGACAGTAAGAAGTCCCAAAGTAAATGACACCAACGACGCAAACCATCAACGTCGCCCAAATTGCATTTTTTCCATGACTTGGGGACTGGCATGTCGTGTTGACTTTCTAACAGAATCCGACAGAGAGGTCTATCTTCAGGCAGCAAAGGGTGTGTCAAGTGTGTTATCTTTATCTTTCAGCACCATTCGCTTCACACAGGGCACACACTGTACCCACCATGATCACTGCCTCCGGCTGGCTCGGGACTCCGTTAGGTGTGGAGGAAAGGATCGAATGTGACACACAACCCGTTGGGCAAGAAGATGGAACAGAAATTAACCTCCGCTTCGATCGTTACAATGTGTGTCACGGCCCGATTTGTCTTAACACCCGATTTGTCCCAATAATTGATCGGGTTTAAGAAAGTCCTCCAGTGTGTCCCCAGTCTGGACGAAGCCGACAGATTTGGTAAGTCGTTGGACCAAAACAGCCATCAAAGTGTATTGTGCAGTTGGATGGCCATATCTGCTGTATACCTGTGAAACTTGGACGGTGTGCAGTTGACATGCCAGGCAGCTAATTTCTTTCCACATGAGATGCCTCAGCACCTTGCTGCACATCAAATGGCAGGACAAGGCACCAGATACAGACGTACTTCAGAAGGCCACGATGGAAAGCATTCATGCAATGCTAATACATTCTGCACTAAGGTGGGCAGGACATGTACACCGTATGGATGAAAATCGCCTGCCAAAGAGACCGTACTATGACGAACTGCTGAAAGGCAGGCGTTCCCATGGAGGGCAAAAGAAGCGCTACAAAGATACACTGATGGCCTCATTGGAGTGCTGCACCATCGCCCTTGTTCACTGGGAAGAAACAGCGCAAGCTCGTTCTATATGGCGCACCACTATCATATCCGTAGTGAAAGACCTTGAAACGAGGCGAGTGGAGGCATAGGAGCAATATCGTCGTCTCGGAAAAACAGAGCAAGCACCACCTTTCAGCCTGGCTAGCCTCCAAGTCTGCCCTGTCCACACTGCAACAGACCATTCGATGCCAGGATCGGCCAGATCAGCCATCTCCAAGTCTGCCCTGTCCACACTGCAACAGACCATTCAATGCCAGGATCGGCCTGATCAGCCATCTCTAAGTCTGCCCTGTCCACACTGCAACAGACCATTCAATGCCAGGATCGGCCTGATCAGCCATCTCCGTACACACATCACCATCCAGTGAAACAGATGTCGTGGTCATCTTCGCCGCGGACAAACAACAATACGCATGTTGAGATGGACGACTAATACAATGGTTCCGATGCTGTCGTATGCCATAATGCAGTGGACGAACTTTCTGACCTAGACAATGATTCCGATGCTGTCGTATGCCATAATGCAGTAGACGAGCTTTCTGACCTAGACAATGGTTCCGATACTGTCGTATGCCCATAATGCAATGAACGGGTTTTCTGACCTAGACAATGGTTCCGATACTGTCGTATCCATAATGCAATGAACGGGCTTTCTGACCTAGACAATTTCCGATACTGTCGTATGCCATAATGCAATGAACGGGCTTTCTGTTTTATGCCTGACTGACATTGTTTTCCCTGGCGTTGCTAATCAATTAGTTCAAAGCTGACAGGCGCATAAAACAGGACAGTACGTACAGTGCACGAAACAACAACGTCATCCTGACTACATTGTTTGTACACAGTGAAAACTGCAATGAAGAAACCAAACATCAACGTCAGCCTGACTACATTGTCTGTACACTGTGAAAACTACAACGAAGAAAGAAAAGTAAAACTTAAGCGACTTTTTTTTTTAAAGGCAATTTTAAATTCACGCATATGTATAAATGTATGTATGCATACAAACACACACGCGCTCGCGCACACACACACACACACACACACACACCACCACCACCACCACCACCACCACCACCACCACCCCACACACACACACACACACACACACGCGCGCGCGCGCGCGCGCGCACACACACACACACACACACACACACACACACACACACACACACACACACACGCATACACACACGTGTGTATGTGTGTGTGCGCGCGCGCGCGCGCGTGTGTGTGTGTGTGTGTGTGTGTGTGTGTGTGTGTGTGTGTGTGTGTGTGTGTGTGTGTGTGTGTGTGTGTGTGTGTGTGTGTGTGTGTGTGTGTGTGTGTGTGTGTGTGTGTGTGTGTGTGTGTGTGTGCGCGCGCGCGCGTGTAGTACGATTTAGTAGAGGAGGGAAACAAGTGCAAGCTAACATTTCCTACGGCATTACATAAAGGAGTTTGGAAAAATTCGAAGCAGAAGAAAAAAAAAAAAGGCGGAGGAAATGGAGAGTGGACAGAAAATAAGAATGAACAATCAGGGGAATACAGCTAAGATATGATTTCCTTCACTACCTAGGACAGGACTTCTTTTTCAGACAGGGTTTAAGACAGGCCATGGATTCAGTGTGTGGGAGGGTGTCATGGACTCTCGTCCATGCCGTAAGGGCTTGAGAAGAAAGGATCTTTGTCAAGTAATCTTGTTCCTGGTATAATAATAATAATAATAATAATAATAATAATAATAATAATAATAATAATAATAATAATGAATTCCTATATAGCGCCTATTCTCGGCGAGAGACCAAGCTCTAAGCGCTTTAAAAACCACCCTTGTTTACACAACGGGCTGCCTACCTGGGTAGTGCCGACTGAAGAGCTGCCAGCTGGCGCTTCATTCAGTCGTTTTCCCGTGTCATTCAGTCAATATTGTTCACTCAGTTTCCTTCCTTCCTTCATTCTTTCCCCTATCTCACACAGGGTGCATACTATGTGTAACGTGTCATCCACACCAACGGCCAAACTGGCCTTCTCTTCCGAAGGTTGGTGATGGGATTTTACATAGATATGCCAGTGATCAACATTTACACAAAATGTGCTATTGATCCACATTTACTGTCCACGAAAACTGAGCAGGGGAGCAGAGGAGGGCTGAAAGCAGAGAACATTTCGATAAGAAAGAAGTGGCGGTAAGTGGGTATGTCGGGGAGCGGCAAGATGATGAGAAAGAGAGAGAGAGAGAGAGAGAGAGAGAGAGAGAGAGAGAGAGAGAGAGAGAGAGAGAGAGAGAGAGGGAGCAGAAGGGTGGGAGTAGGAGTGAGATGGGAGTAGAGGTAAATAAGGGGACATGGAAGAGAGAGAGAGAGAGAGAGAGAGAGAGAGAGAGAGAGAGAGAGAGAGAGAGAGAGAGAGAGAGAGAGAGAGAGAGAGAGAGAGAGAGAGAGAGAGAGAGAGAGAGGTGGGAGTAGGATTGAGATGGAAGTAGAGGTAAATAAGGGGACAGAGAGAGAGAGAGAGAGAGAGAGAGAGAGAGAGAGAGAGAGAGAGAGAGAGAGAGAGAGAGAGAGAGAGAGAGAGAATGACAATGACATCTTTAATGACAATAGCCTGATTAGCTCTAATGTCATGGAAGTGCAAAGATACATAAAATACGGCAAATACGGCATATAATGCATCAAACCAAGTAAATCCACTATATCACAATCACTATGTGTCCGAAATTGGTCAATGTCAAATAATGAAACAAAACGACAAACGTAATGAAACAGATATCGAAGAACAAGTACACATTTTAAGAGGAAAGCCTAATACCACACAGGGCTAGTATTTGCCACCCTATGTGTTCGATCGACCGACAAAAATACAAATACATAAATGATGACAACATGATATCGCTTATATCTTAAGTGACTCGTAAAACCTAATAACGTAAAACTGTCTTAGATTAGGCCTAATTCAAAATAGAAAGTCTTTTCTGCCTTAGGTTATATGCGTCGTTAATGAACTTTAGCAAGCATTTTAATAGTATCCTCCTCATTTTCCGTTGAAAGAATATCAACAAGATCATGTCTCATCACATCACGATTACCAAATAAATCGCATGTCGTACGTAAACCATCATATTCCTTACATGCGAACAAAAACTTTGCTTCATCCTCTAGTCCGTCTGCACACAATGACATGCAGCATTTTCAGGAACATCTTTTAAATACCAGCTTCTATTTATAAACAGTCCAACGTTTTCATTCTAAATCTTGCTAAGTATCCCTGGTGCCATTTATTTGTTATAATGTTTAGGTATTTTTTCAGGCTGAAAGAAATCTTTAAATGAATTATACCAGGCGTATTTACTATTTTCTGTTATATGTGAGAGCCAGTTTTGTTGATAACAATCAATAAGCCGCTGTTTAAATTCATACAAAAATAGTTTTTCATTTTCCACCCCTTGCATCAACCAAATTATGCCAAATCCATTATCGGTTTTAAAGCTCTTTTGATACCCGATGCCCAATTATGATGTCATGTTTCACGTTGTCTAAGAAGCGTTTCATTCGCCTGTTTTCATATACGAGTTACTGGTAACCGGGTTAGTTTTAGCCAGTATCTCAAACATTTAACATAGGTTCACCGTAAGACATTTTGTTTGAAGAATGTAAAGGTATATTTAAACATCTCTCAATGGCATAAATGTGAACATTTTCCATATGTTTGTTTTCCTTTAATCCCCAAATTTCAGGGCCATACATCAGCATTGGTTCAATCTGAGAATCAAATAATTTCCAAAACAAAATAATACCAGTGGGTCCAAGTCTTCTCAAAGCACGAAGAATTTCAATTACCCCTTTTTTTTTTTTTCCTTTCTGGGCTGTTTCTGACCATCTTGGTGTCAAACTTAATTTTGTGGTGTGTCATGTGAATGAGAAAAGTGTTATGTGAATGGAAAAGTTTCATATCAAAGAAAAGAGTGTTAAGAGATTTTGTAATTTTTGCGATTGTGGAATGGAACCTATGGTTTTGATGCTTTTTTTGTATTCATGGAGTGCCACCACAAGTGATGTGGAAGAGTGGGACGCTGAGTGGATTGTGAAGTGTGTTCACCCAATGTGAGGAAGGGTGGAAAATTATTGTTATTAGAGAGGAGCTCTGGACACGGACATAGGAGGATGTCCTATTGTAACCCTCCTGGGTTTTAATATTGTTAGGACTAGGATTGTCCTGTGCAACCCTGGGTTGGGTGTGCTACATGGTTGGACTGGTTTGTCCGATGCAACCCTGGTTTGGGTGTGCTTAACCCTTGGTGGGTGTAAGATGCCTGGCGTGGCAAAGTTTCACTAAGTTTAGAGGGTAGATGTAGACTGGAAGTCTACTAGGGTAGGCTTGTTGCTTATTCCCTAAGAGGTACCAGTTGGGGTTGTAAACTGGTTAAAGCAATTACATTAAAGGTGTAATTGTAATGATAACAGAAGTTTGATGATTATAAAGATTTGAGGATATTGCGCTATTTGGAAAAGAGAAAGATGAACGTTGCACGCAAAAAAAGAAAAGAAAAATGAAAAAATAAATAAATGAAATATGTTTGTATAAAGATTTCTTTCTGTACCCCAACTGTAGGTAGGAATAAGTTGGCGGAACAAGACTCATGTGAGTATTCTATTTTGATTTTGGAGTGAATGTAAAAGGAGGAGTTAAAAAGGAGCTATGAATAATAAAAGAGAAAGAGAAAAAAAAAAAAAATAAATAAAATTCATTTTAGAGGTTAACCCTGGACCTAGGGTTTTGTTACAGAATCCCTCAGCGTCCAGTGGTGTTCCCAACTAAGGCGTACCAGTCTAGTGAAGATCCAGACTGTGGTGGTCCAGAGGTAGTACAGCCCAGTGCACGAAAGCTCCTCGACAAGTCAAGAAGATGACTTGTCTTTACTGCATGATTTAATATAATGAACTGATAGTGTAATATGTATGTGTGTGTTTGATTCTTGATAAAACTTTGAATGTTGTATTATTGTTTATATGTGTGGAAATACCTTGTGAAGAGGAGAAATAATTGTTGGAAAACATACTGAAGTGAAAAGAAGATTTAGGACCCTTTTCTTTATTATTGAGTAAAGGGAGTGTTTTATAGAAAACTTAATTTTGTGGTGATAGTGCTCCTTTGGGTGAATGGAGTGATTGTGTGTTGCGTACGGAGTAAGCATACTGTGTTTGTGAGTGCAAGTGTGTGTGTGCACAAACATGGGTGTGTGACATGGTGAAAATCATGCCCAAGTATTTATATTGGTTTGTAACTCTGACCTCATCTTTACCGTACCACCATACTTCGTTTGCAGATAGATACCCTCCTTTGAGGAAAACGATTATGTTAGTTTTGTCTAAATTTACTGTTAATTGCAATCGATCTGCTTCAGATTTGAGCACATTGAGTTGGTCTTGGAGTCCTATTAGAGTATCTGAAAACAAAATAACATCATCGGCGAATAGTGATAAGAATATTTCAACTGCTCCTGGAAGTAGCTGTATGTCATGTCTTCCTCGTTTGGACAACTCTATAACAAGTTCATTGATAAAAAAGAGAATAATTGTGGACTTAATATGCAGCCTTGTTTTACACCTCTTGGACAAGAGAAATATTTGGAATACAGACATTTGTCGCGAACACAAGCCAAAGCTGTATCATATATTCCTCTTTAAGCCTTGTACAATTTACCGTCAACACCAGATTTTCTTAATATATCCCATAATATATTTCTATTGATGGAATCAAACGCTTTACGAAAATCAACAAATGCTACATACAGTTTTGAATTTCTTGAAAGATAACGCTGGACTACTGAATACAATGTGAAAATATGATTGGTTGTACTATAATCCCTTCTGAAACCTGCTTGTTGTTCAATAATTTTTTTCCTCCCTCTCTGCCCATTGCGTTAATCTTTTATTCAAGATGTTAGTATAAATTTTACCCAGTACACTTGATAACGATACCCCTCTATAATTATCTGGAATATCTATGTTTCCTTTTTAAACAAAGGTACAATCATTGATTTTGACCACTCAGATGGGAAAATTCTACTATGGAAGAGTCTGTTAAACAAATTGACAAGAAATTCTGTTATCAGATTATTAGCATTTTTCAACATCTCATTGATTATACGATCTGGGCCTGCGCTTTTAACACGTTAAAGGTTCTTGAGAATATTCGTCCTCTACATCAATTATGTCCTGAGAATCAGAATTATCAAATGAGTTAAAAACATTCTGAAAATGATCGTGCCACTGTTCAACCGATATTTGATTGTAGATAAAAGTTTTTTTTTTGCTTATTGATCTTATTGTTGACCAAAACAATTTTGGGTTGTTAACAGATGCTTTCAGTTTTTCTAATCTATCAAAATCAAATTTCTTCTTTTTCTTTTTTTTTTAAATTATTATAATCTGTTCTAGCCTTTACGTAACTTTTGTCTTCGTTCAATAAGTTTGTTTTAGAGCGTCTATAAACTTCTGAGGAGGCCCTTGACTTGTTTTTCATTCTTTCACAATTCCAATCAAACCAATCATTAACTTTTTTTGTATACCTCCCAACCACACGAACCATACACGCAGCAGCTCCATATAACGCATTCGAAAAAAGATTAACACATTCATTTACATCAAAATCTAAAAGATTGTTTGCTCGTTCCATGCTCTCTTTAAACGAATTAGATCCAGTTCCTCTCTATATATCTGTGCATTTTCCTCACACCACACAACTTTTTCCTCGCCACGCACTGTTGTCTCTCTTTCCACAACACTCTCTCCTTTCTCCCATCGCATTTCAACAGGCAAGTGCCAAGAATACAATTGTTCATTAATAAGCATGTCACAGTAACCATGTAGTTCCTCAGACACAATAAAATAATCAATGGTACTGCTTCCGTGCGGTGAAATATATGTAAAATCGCCATGTGAATCCCCTTGACAGCAACCATTTAATATTATGAAACCAGACATGAAACAAAAGTCCAACAGTGATTTACCAAATTCATTAATAGTTTTATCTTTAGAAACATCGTAGGAACTTTTCTTCTTCATCACCATCCAGGTTTTCATTAGGGTGTAAAATAATCAGTCATATTTTCAATTTTCGGTTGTTCATATCCTGTCCTAGAATTAAGATCGCCACAGAAAATAACATACATATCTTCCTTTTCGAGCAAGTCTGACAGGTGTTCTTCAAAAATAAGAATGCCATTTTTCATTTCAAAGTTATTATAATAAGGACTACCTTCAGGGGGGACATAACCAGCAATGAATAAAACGTCTTTTTCCATATCAAATAAACATTTATCCAATTTCAAAACAATCAAATTATCGCACTTTACTCTAACTTGTATAACAAACTGAGAAATGCAATTTTTTACCAGCACCAAAACTCCACCTGAATTTCTTCCATGTGCAGATAGTTTCGTTGCAGGCGCATCATATTTTGCATGATCTTGAAACATATTACAGAAATCATATGTACCAACAAAAGTCTCAGTCAAGCACACGATATCAAATTCACGAACATAATTAATAAAAGATAAATCATTAATTTTACTCAAAAGGCCCTCGATGTTGTAACACAGAAGAACGATAATCGCGTTGCCGGTTGATCATGCTTGTCCTATTTGTCACTGGAGCGTGACCCAGATCGCAACGCTCGCCTATCGTCGCTGTCACTACCAGTGGCCGCAGGAAAATGTGTGAGCGTTCACTGACAGGTAACCTTTCAACTCTGTCTGCTGTCTGTCTTTACTACGGGCTGCACGTGTTGCCCCCCCCCCTCTATTTCCCCCCTCTTCCACCACGCCTGTGCTGTCCCTCACCACGCGAAGCCGAGGTCGAGTTCATCCACCAATCTCCCCCTCTGTCCTTCCCCTCTTGCTGTGAGAAGAACTGGCTGGGTGGGTGTTGTCGGGGTCACATGACGCGAGGTTTCTCCACTGCTAATGATAGCGGGAGTTTGTTGATGTGTCACTGGCGTTGTTGGCGTGTTGCCCCTCTCTGCCCCTGTGTTCCTTCCATCGGTCCGTGTGGGGTGTTGTGTGGGTGTGGGTCTGTCATCCGTGCCCGATCCGTGCCTGGTGCCTGATCGTTTCTGAAAGATCGTTTGGGCCCGATCGTCATTACCCCTCGCACAAAATAAGCAGAGAGTCCATCCCTTTTTGCCTGTGAAACCATGGCCACCTGACGTCTGGTAAGATCGTTTGCGATCCGGACACCTTGGGCCTGCAGCTGATCACGACAGTCTTTATTTTCAGCAGTTCCATCTTGTCCCTCCAGTTTCTGAGTTTGATGATCATGGGTTTGGGATCACCTTGTCCTATCCGATGGGCTCTGACAATATCGTCTTTCAGACCATTTCTTTGGGCCATCAACGCTATTCAATACATGCACAACAGCTGCAGCACACTCATCATAGCTTTCTCTCGGCGCCTGTTGAGGGATGCCAAACAGCCGGAGATTATCCCTGCGGGAAAATTCTTCCAAGCGGTCTATTTCAGCATTCATGTCACTGATTTCAGTTCGAAAATTTTCAACAGACTCTGATAGTACCTGTGTCTCTTCTTTCTGTTTACGTGTGGCCGAGTACAGTTCTGTGACGTCATCATTTATCTGGGAGACAGTGTTTGACAGATAGGTGTTGTTTTCTTCCAGCCTATTGCAACGTTCATTGATTTCGTTACATTTCACATTCACTCTTTCCAGCTCAGACTTGATGGCAGACAGATCACCTCGAATCACGCTTAATTCCTGGCTGTGCTGCTGCCCCTGCCTCTCTATAGCGTGGAGGATTTGTTTCAGTGCATCGTTTGAGATGTGTGAGTCACACGTGGGTTGTGTGGAATTGCCAGAGGTAGCCAACTTGTCGCTCTTTGTCGTGTCATGATCATGATCAGTGGGCCCGGGGTTCGATTCTATATCGTGTGATAACAGCAAACGATGCAGTGATAACGTGGCATACAAAACACACAATAAAGCCAGCGCCTGACTGTGCTCTGGCGGCATGTGTGTGGCACAGTGTGTAGGGCTATCAGCACTGCACTCTCCGTTCACACATACGGTCGTCACGCTTGAAAGGCAGTTTGCAAACACTTCTGAGGACTGTGTGTGAAAAACACATCTTGACTAGTCACAACCTGAGCATTTGCTGACAGACAGTTCAGGAAAGAGAGCACAAACAGCAACACGGTGAATGAACACAACAC
>JADBJO010005663.1:67559-72559 GCA_016801955.1 Conus betulinus | reverse complement strand
ATTCAAACAAAATCAGGCAATGACCAGGGGAAAAGTCTTCAATCTATCTGAAAACTGTCAACCATCATTCTCTCAGCCAGTTTTAGAATGATTACCGCTAGAGCTTTTGTACCACATCTAATCAGCTACATGTGTAATGTTTCTTTTGCAAACGTCGCTGAATTTCTTGAGAAAAAAAGCTCAAAACGTGGGAAGCGTTTTTGATTGTCTGACAACCTGTGATCATGTCCCTTTTCAGTGAGTCTTACTGCAACCTCCATTTTTTTTTTTTTCTAATTTAGATTTTTCTTTTATCTTTAAAGGGGCACACATAACGAATAAATTCCAATATAAATGGCATTGATGATGCACACAAGCATAATACAAGGACATACATAATATAATATAATATAATATAATATAATATAATATAATATAATATAATATAATATAAATTATTACCTCAACTCCATCGAATCATGACATTCGAAGAAAGTAAATTATACAAACACACCTTGATTTCACATTATTTCATCGAGGCTCCAAGGTGTTGGATGACTTTAAATAGAAAAGAAAGAAAGAGAGTATACAATACTCATCATTAGCACACACACACCCCCCACACACACACACACACACACACACACACACACACACACACACACACACACATGATAAGCACAGTGGGGCTGACCATCACACAGGTGATTCACATGAACACAGATGGTTCTGTCATGCACATCAGTCGGGAGAGGTGCGCGTGCTAAATGAACTGACGACGTAGAAGGCTAATATTGATCATTTAACTATACTTGAGTCTTCTAGGGTTGAACTGCAGTGAAAACAGTTCTGTGGTTGATCGATTAGTTTTTTTCTGGACAAAACAAGCAGTTTCAAAATAGTCACTCTACCTTTTGGGTAATGTTCTTAGCGACCATTATTTTATTTAAGCATAATGACTTACGAAATTTGTTTTCATAATTGATACAGTCAAAAGACTTTAGATCTTAAATGAACCATATACCTAGAACCTTGAATCCAGAAGGATTCCATTTGTTTGTTTGTTTGTTTGTTTGATTTGTTTTTTTAGTGAGATCGAGTTATAATTGTGCTTTTATTTTAGATTCCCAGTGATATTGCTTGTGATTTGCTACTATTCATAGGCAGTCCTAGAACTTTGCCAAAGCAGTCAAATAGAAGTGTAGTTGTTGTTGTTGTTGTTGTTGTTGTTGTTGTTGTTGTTGTTGTTTGTTTGTTTGTTTTTAATCAAGTTTTATCTTCAGTGTTAAATAATTGTGTATTATCACCAAACTGAGAAATGTTGTGTTCAAGATATGAACTTCTTTGTTCAATTCCTCTTTATCATTGCCACAAAGTGTTTGCTCAAAGAATGAACAAACATGGGGAACATCAATCAGTTTTTCTGCTTTTTCTTTTCTATTTGAAAGCACTGCAAAATATTTCTTTTAAATAAACTGTTGACTTAACGATTTTGTAGAAAGTTTCAACCCACCAACAAATCTTTCTCCCAAACACAAATCCTCTCAGGACCTTAAACATGAATGTTCCATCTAAAGAATCAAAAGCTGTTTCAAAGTCAATGCCCAGCAGTAAACCCAAAAGATTCTTTGCATCTGATTAAGTAAATCATAACAACTAGAGGAAACCCTTGCTCCCATGAGGAAATGAATACACACCCATAACTCCAAACAAATGCCTCTCATGGCACCAAGTCAGCTAGTAGAGATGTCAACTCAGAGGATAAAAAAAAAAAAACAAACAAGGAGACATCTCCCCAAAATGGTGTTCCAAGCTTGTCCATTTACCCTGCACCTGACCTGGCACATCAATACAGCAACAACAACTAGAGAAATGAGCAAAGACAAATCAACTTTCATTCAAGACTGGCACAGCTTTTTCATCTTGAATACAGTCAAACAAAACACACGGGCGAACAGTAACAAATACAGGTAGCCTCAGTTTTATCGGTGAGAAAGGAAATCTTAAGTGAGACTGGGATAAATAAACAGTAAATGACAAGCAAGTAGGGTAACTCTTGCTCCTATGATAAAATATATGCATGCCAATGATGCATATGAATGCTGCTTATGACACCAGGTCGCCTAGCAGAAAAGACAACACAGAGCATACAGAACAAACAAGGAGATGTCCTCCCAAAAGAATATTCCAAGCTTGCTCTTCTACCTTCTATTTGACTCAGCTACACAGAAACAACAACTGGAGAAATAAACAAAGATCAGTTCATATTAAATCAAGATTGCCACAGCTTTTTTTCATCTTCACTGACAAGCAATTATTTGTTAGGTTTCAATCGTTGCAGCCGCAGACGTCAGGGACCTTCATGAAAGATATGTACAGGGCAAGTTACCAGTAAATTTTGCATCGGTAGTCCGGGCTAATTCTTCTAGGATATACATCGTGCGATCCAGTCAGGGCCAAGGTTAACTCTCAAGCCCAATAAAGTATCATAAAGAAGATTGGGAAACCAAAAAACGCTGAAAGACATCATGTTGCACAGAGTTGTCAAAGAATCTGCAGTCCAAGGCTGCATCACTGCCCCTGGTGAAAATGAGAAATGGCAAGACCACTGTCAAAGAAAAGCTCCCATCAAGGATGAGATGCTGTCAAAGAACAATCAGCACCCCTGGGTTGCTTCTCACGACAATCGGTCCAAGACCTTTTTGATAGGGGTGAAGCTTTCACTGTTCATGAGAGCAGATAAGACCATGAAGCAGAACATTTCAAAATACCAGAGTCCAGATTTAGAAACAGCTGGCAAATCAAATTGTTCATCTGGAAAAGTATCAGCCAGTGTGGCTACAGTCATCCTCCAGGCAAGACCAGACTAGCTGCTTAGGATTTATTTGGAGAGGTCACCTCGACATTCGTTTGCCGACAAACCCAAATTTGGAGTGCCACATTTAGCAAATCTCCGACAAGGGGTGAACACCTAAGGTTGAGGAGAAAGTCATTCAGATATTCAGGGATAGAGGTTAATGAGCACAGGAAGCCTGTTTCCTCCTCATTTCTAACGACGCTGAGCGTGATGGAGGTTAAGACTTATAGGAAACCTGTTTACCCCTTCACCTCTAAGGACACTGGGCATGATGGAGTTTGAGCCGGGTGGGGTGTATGTTTCTACCTCGCCCCTAGGGACGCCTGAAAGGTCAGCCCTTCGATCCTCTTTCATCACCTGAGTGGTTTCCTGCAATGGTCCAGCCTGTCGCCCGTGCACTCTATGGGGCTGGGACTTCCACATTTTGCGGGACGTTTAACAAGGGAGTCGAACCTAGTGTGCGTGCACGTGCGTGCGTGCATGCGTGTGTGTGTGCGTGTGTGTGTGTGTGTGTGTGTGTGTGTGTGTGTGTGTGTACTGCCACTCTCGAGTGCTAGTTTAAGAGACGTTGCGTTTTGTTTTTCTGTCTTTATAACAGACTGTCTTATCTTTACCTGTATACAAGCATACACCAAGTTCGCAAAGTTAAACAGCAAATCGTTCTTGATAAACGAGGTGTCAGCAACAGATACCACTGATTTCGACAGCACATTTAACTACATGCAAGAAAACGGGCCGAGAATTCCCCATCGACATAACCAAAAAAAAATTTTTTAATAGTAATAAAGCACATGAGTACAAACCTTTAAAGCGCAAGGGGGGGGTGGGGAGGATGAAATGTTTTCACCCAAGTTTTGATTTTAAGCACTGTACTTTGATTATCCGTTTTAAACGCACCAGGTGGAGGGAGGGGATGTGACGATTTAAAACAAACATATTTTTTTAAACAGCTGTCAAATGTCTCAAAATAGGACTTAATGAAGATACTCCAGGCTCTTGCCTTCAAATGTAAGTGTACTTAAGAGAGAGACAGAGAGAGAGAGAGACAGAGACAGAGACAGAGAGACAGAGACAGACAGACAGACAGACAGACAGAGACCAGAGACGCGGACACACACAGGGGGGGGGGGGGGGGGGAGAGAGAGAGAGAGAGAGAGAGAGAGAGAGAGAGAGAGAGAGAGACGCTTCAGACGCTTCATATACGTTTTTATTGACAATGGCCTACTTGCTTTTATGTCAAGAGGGTGTACATTAATATTTGTAGCGCCGAAAAACAAGTCCATAATGCAAACAAACAAAAATTGTAACAACAGATTACGAGAATGTTAACGATGAGGCTTGAAGCCATGTAGAAGAGACGGAAAATAGTGACTTTTTCTCACTCAAAATGAATATGTTTTTTTTTCCAAAGTAACAAGATGATCATAGACACAAGTGCCTAACCCAGGCACACATGTTCACTGTTATAAAACTTTCCTGTTTCTGTCACATCCATCATCATCGTCCATCTCATCATTAGCTATACGTGTGAAGAAAAAAACAAAACCATTTCTTTCGTTCCAGAGGCGGGGTCCCAGTTAAGCGAACTGTTGACACATTTCTAACTACTGTCCATGGACAGGTGTATCAGTATTCCTGACAGCGTTGTGGCTGGCCATCCGCTTAGAGCGCTCTTTAACTTTAATGTAGTCTTTCAACAAGCTTGGTGGCTTCTTGTTTGCTGCCCCGCCAGACCATCAAAGTCATCTGTGAATTTAAGCTCCGTGGTGGTTGTTCTTCCAGTCTGACTGTAATGACGTGATCTTCAAGTGCATCAGTTGTGATGAGTTCCAGGATTACTTTGAAAAGTGTAGCAGATACAAGACAGCTCTGGGTGATTCCAACAGAGCATTTGTTTGCACTAACGTGATGCTAATGGGTATGTTCACTGGCGAATGGTCACGATACCGCTGGAAATGAAGTAGTATCTACGTGCAGCGCTCCTGATGTTCTTATTACCTGACAACCCCCTACCCCACCTCATGCACACGTGTGTTTTTCTCTGCCACGTGTTTATTTGTGAGAATCCACGCAGCCAGCAGTTTAACTCTCTCTCTCTCTCTCTCTCTCTCTCTCTCTCTCTCTCTCTCTCTCTCTCTCTCTCTTTAAGTGGTGTATTCCGAAC
>JADBJO010005663.1:52559-57559 GCA_016801955.1 Conus betulinus | reverse complement strand
AAGTTTTGGGGGTCACGTAAACGCCGTGTCATCTACAAATAGTGATCTTATCACCAAAAAAAAGTAAACAAAAACCAAGCTTAAGAAAAAAAAAATTTAGGAGCGAGCGCTGCTGGAAAGTGTGCAAACTGCCGAAGAGGGACCTCATCAGCATGAAGGTGAAACACACACACTAAATCAGACTGACACGGTGAGTGACTTTGAAATATTGACGAGTGTAATTGGAAAGTTGTGTGATAGAATTTCGCGGTTCGAATTAACCATCAGTGAGCAAAAAGAAGCGACTGAAAAAACTGACCAGGCCTGTTCCGATAACAGCGATTATCAACAGTCAAACCCAGACGGACCCTAACACCTACCTCTGGTTATCGCTCCTATGCGGACGCTGCCAAGGTAGTCCCACCGGTCCCTACATCCAAGATAACTGAGAGGTCTGTAGAGCCGGTGGTCTACGACAGAAAAGACAAAAACAAAACAAAAGAAGCAGCCAAAAGAACAGTACTGAAAATGACGTCACTACCAATGACGTAGATAAAGTGACACCAAACAGAACGCCGAAGTTAACCCCAAATCAATGCTAGTGTTTCCGAGAATATTGACTCCATAGAAAGTTGACTCCCCGGTTCTTTTTTTCTCGGAGAAAAATGAACCGTTCAGTTTTCTGCAGGTTTTGGAGTCAATTTTCTACCGAGAATTTTGACTCCTTCTGTAGAATATTGACACCCATGGTTACTCCCATAGAAAAAAATTACTCCTGTGTCAGTTTTGTTGTAGTTTGCAAACTCTGGTAAGTTTTCAGCTTTGTTTGTCTGTCACAGTGTGTTTGTATGACAGTACGCAACAACAACAACAACAACAACAAAACAAAACAAAAAAAAACTGTTTTCGTAAACTGCTGGATGGATCTTGAATTAACTTGATGGATGCTTGTACATGTTAAACATTCATCACTCTCACAAGAAAGATCAGGTCTATGGGTCAAAGGTGAAAGTCACCGGTCACGTTAATTTTCCTCCGTAGCTGTTTCTCGGGGATTTTTTTTCGGGGAACTACTGGACAGATCTCAATGAAAGTTGGTGGGTTAGTTGCTATCCACAATTATCACCTTGGAGGGGGGGGGGGGACACAAAGATCAAGGTAACAATTGCCACGTTAATTTTTTCTTCACAGCTGTTTCTTGGGATTTTATAAAACTTACTTATAACTTATAACTTAAAACTTATAAAGGAAACTTTTTTTCTTTTGCTGTCCCAACCTCTGCGCCACTTCAGAGGCAGTGCACACACGCCGCTCTTTCCGACACCCCGTCCACAGCCACAGCCCGGTCAGCCCCGCCACAGCCCCGGCACCGACAATCCACAGGGAACAGTCAATGTCAAGTCGTCAAGAGGCAATTCAGTGGTGTTCAGTGGCGCCTGTTCTGATCTAATATACGCAGGACACCACCTACTAAGCCCCCTACTGACGACAATAATTGCTTAGTCGTGGAGCCGGCGTGAGTGAGCTCTCCCACCGGAGGGCGCCACCACGTCCGTCCAACGACAGCCCCCATGGATTCAGCGATACCGGTGACCCCGACGGAACCAAACCAAGGCCACAGACGTGGAGAGGACATCGAAACTGAGGTCACCATGAGAGCAGGGCATGAAGGGCCACAGAATTTGAGACATTTTTTTTTTTAATGCTGATCGATGAGAATGAGGATGATTAGATGATGCTACGGATTTCCATTTCGGTCTGAGACTACTATGGACAGGGCTGTACTCTACGCTCCTTTCATAATATATCCCGGCGTCAACCAGGCCGAGAGATACAGGCACCTGCAGTGTTGGTCAGGAAATTTGAGAGCAACACTCTCAGAAAACGCATCCATTAAGTGGATGAAACTCGACTGTGTGGTCCCAGTCTTCCCAACTGAGTCCGCAGCAAACTCAACTCTGGGTAGGAGCCGGTCGGGGCAGAAAAACCCACATGACTCTGATGGGATTCGAAACCCACGACCTCCCAGCCGGGAGTCCGCGACGCTAACCACTCGCCACGGCGGCTATAATGCTGTTGCTTTAAATCACGTATCAAGCACGCTGTTCCTTGAGCAGTTGCCTAAGATAACCTGGACCCAGAAAAACCAAACACCCAATCGGACTCAGAGCTTCATTTTTTAGGGAATTATTTCGTTATTTAATCATTGATTGATTGATTATTATCTGGCGTAGTTTTGATGCCAAGTGTAAAATGTAGCCAATGGCAGATTTTAGGGACTTGGCTAGGAGCCTAACGTATTTATTTGGTCATGTTTAGTCAGTGTCGTTCTCTAATATTTTATTCGTCTGACTGACTTGTTGTTGGGAATAATATTGCTATTGACAAAGATGGAATGGTTGTGTATCTGTGAATTGGGATCTCGTTGGCTAGAATGTATTGTGACAGTGTAATGTATGTGTGCCACAGCCTGGTTGATGCGGTCACGTCGACGTACATGAACGTTTGTGTTTTATAATACGGTGTGTGTGTGTGTGTGTGTGTGTGTGTGTGTGTGTGTGTGTAAAATATTAGGATTAACTCATTAAAGCAGCTGTAGCCGTGGTAATGGTCACAAGGTCACAACGAACAGATTTTTGGTGTCTTTTCAGAGTGGCGGTGCAAAGAACAAGTGCCGCACGCAGTTGGTGAACTGTCTTGGCTTTCTGTCTTGTTAGTGTGACACAATAATTTACTTCACGTTATTTTCGTGACGTTGTTTGTATGTAGCAAACGAAGATGGTGTGGCTCCAAACGTCTCAGATTATGGTATTTGAATCTGTGCTAGTTTTGCTGTTTATATACTTTGTGATTTTTCAACAGTTTACCTTAACAACACATCCAATCTAACGCAAAAACGCGTGTCAGAAAGAGCAAATATCTTTGTCCAAAGAAAAAAAAAAAAGTTGTTTGTCTCTGTCACACGACCCTACCTAATTTTCCCTGCCCTGGGTCCACAATTGAACAACTTGATGCACGCATCAGTCAATGTGATGCACGGTTTTCCAAGTTAGAGGAAGCAACGTATAAGTTGTTGACCACTTTAAACATAAAGACCTGACTACTCCCCTAGCACCACGCGGCATGGATTGAGGGCGCCGAGATTGTGTCTCTGATGAAGGGAAATGTTGCAAACAGACGGAAGGAATTCTGGTCAGGGTCAGACCAAGAAGAGTGTAGGCGCACTGAAGGAAATATACACAGAAGAAGATCAGAGCAGACGATACGCATCTCAGCAACTCAGTATTCCATTGCATCATCTGATGGTGAGTTGTACGATGATGTAGAGGATGCCCTATCAGTCGACGTTTTCGATGAAGACTTGTTAAAGGTGAGAAAAGACAGCAAGGAAAAAAAATGCATACCTATGCCCAAACAACTGCCAAGACCTACAAGTGCCAAACATCAACGCCACAATTTTGAAAGATTTACCCGCTACCATTAAACAGGCAGTTGTCATGATTGCCTCAATGCAATCAAAGCCATGTCAGCGCTGGCACAGAGCACTCGGATAATACTCAAAGCCCACGCCCAAAGAAAAGTGACCGAACGAAGCATCAAAGCAGCTGTGACTAACCAGAACGCTGAAGCTCTGGCCTTACTGGGTCCTGCATGTCATGAACTGTCAATGGGGAGCAGATGTGCACTGCGCCCTGATCTCCCCACACATCTCACAGACTAATGTCATGAAAGCGTTCCCATCACCTGCCAGATCTTCACAGACAATCTGACTGCAACCACCTAGGAGATCAAAGAGATGGACACATTGTTAGGGGTGGTGGTGGTGACAGGACCCAGTCAGCATCAATCCATCTACGACAACAGACATTGCAACAAACCATGACAGAAAGGCAACAACAAGGAAAGACGCCCATCTCCCCCCCCCCCCCCCCCCCCCTTTTTTTTTTTTTTTTTTAGGCCAAAGACAAGAGCTCTACAGACATCAGAATATGTTCAGTGTGAACAAATATGCAAGAAAGTACTATCAGAGGAAAGTCTGGAGTACGTGACACTCAATGATGACCAGGTAACACACACTTTCTATGCTCGTCTACTGGATGAAATAAAACAAGAGATTCTACTCTTGCAAGGTGACAGACTTCACAGTATGTAGATAAATGGTAATATTTGACAAAAAGATTCTGAAATTCTGAAAATAGTACACGGTTTAAGTCTTGAATTTGATTGTGATGTAAGCCAAATCGAACTGTTTACGCTGCCCAGCCCAGTTCGATTGCATTGGAAAAGAGAGTTATCGACTGTGATATACAAACACTTAGCCTGAAAGGCATTCTTTCAAATTGTTCAACTAATGCATATCAGTTTGTGTCACCTGTCTTCATACGACCAAAGAGAGATGGCACACAGATAATAATAATTTGGAACTTAAAGAAGTTAAATTTAGAAAGAGAGGCGCTTACTTACCGCCAAGGACATAGACAAAGCACAGGACGAGACACAATGCATTTCGACCTCTTGCGTCTTCTTCATGCAAAAACAAATAACATTTAGGACAGTAGAACAAAGAACGTAAAACCACTTATCTTCTCGGAACCGGAACAAAATGGCCAGCCTGATCCCAAAGCCTATGCAAGAGAGCTTTTTCACTCCTTTGGAGCAGCTTTGACTTGTATGCCTTCCCGTCTTTCAACATGATCACGGCAGTGTTGGTGAAAGTGAGGAGAGAGCGGACGATGGAGGCATGGTGCCCTGCTGGCCCACACAGTCCTGGTGGTCTTTGCTGACACAGCTGCTGAAACGGGACCAAGTACTTCTGCCCACGTGGAGCAGCATGTTCTCCTTCCCATCTCAACTAGGGAAACCCCACTCTCTCCTTTCCGCCTCCAGTTGATGGTATGCAAAGTACCTGGGAGTGGTGCCAACGGGAGGGATGCTCTAGCCAATCAGCAATGCTGATTGTCGGTTCTTGGCGGCCACAGACAGGCGCAGTGTACAACACAGACATTGCCGAGTTCAAAGAA
>JADBJO010005663.1:39338-44338 GCA_016801955.1 Conus betulinus | reverse complement strand
TCATTCTCCAGATTTTGTGATTCCTGTTATTTCTTTGTTTCGGAACGGATCGAGTCTGATCATTTACCTATTTAAATTCACACTGACTTATCAACAGAAAATGGCGATAAATGTATGGGGATTGTTGAGGCCACTGTCTGCGATAAGTTTGTGTGGGATGGTCACTATGCCTTGATTTACATAGACAATTTGTGTATAATGGAAATGTGCTCAAAATTTAATGAGGCTTTAGGACTGATTAATGTTGATGTAAATAAAGCCTTAAAGATGTTTAATGACTGTATCAAAACCGATGTCAATGTATGGAGAAAAAAATATGCAAATAAGGAACTGTGCTAGGAAGGATGATGATTGGTTTGACCGTGGCTGTTTGGTAATGAAAAGAAAAGCACTAACATTCTTGAGAGGATGGCTTCGTACTTTGGACGATGGCGACAGAGGTGAGTATGTTGTGCAAGAAGAGTGTCCTGCTAGACAATATAACTGGATCTCTTCCTTCACAACGGGAGTCCTGGAAAACAATGAAAAGGGCTTCATTTTAAAGGAGACAGCCTAAGCATAACATCTCCCTGGACACATGGTATGAACACCTTAATCTTTTGTTAGATAAATATATGTCAGGTGATGATGAACTTTCTGTTGTCACTGATGAGGGAGAGAATGGGTAGGCTAATCACCCCATTTCTAAAGAAGAAGTTATGTTCGCCGAGCGGAAAATTTAAAAAAAAGAAGAGTAACAAATTGGCAGGACCTGATTCTCTTACTGGTGAATGTTTGAAGTATGCTGGAGCTCAAGTTGTTTACTTTTTCACTAGCTCTTTTAAATAGCATTTTTGATGGTGGCTTCTTCCCTGAGAACTGGACAGAGTCTGTAACGTTGCCCATTTTCAAGAAAGGCGATGTAAATAATCCTAATAATTATAGAGGTATCTTTTTGGTTGACGCTAGTAGTAAAATAGATAGCACTAGTATTAACAACAGATTACAGGAGTGGATTAAATGTAATGACATCACGGGGGGGTGAACATCACGCAGGCTTCAAAAGGGCTACTCTACTATCGATCATATGTTTACTATTCTTGCGTTTGTTTCCAAAATATTTTCTTTAAATCGTAAGTTTTATGTTGCGTTTTCTTGACTTTGAAGAAAGCCTTTGACTCCATCAGTGGAAATCTTTAATGGACAGTGTTCCATAAACGGTGTCAAGGGGAAACAACTTAGCTGTATTAGAGCTATGTATCAAGTAGTTGATACGAGGGTAAGACGTGGTTCCAGTCTGACAGATTTCATTAACTGTGTTGCTGGGGTAAGGCAAGGTGATGTCTGTATCCCTGCATTGTTTTCTATGCTTATTAATGAACTTGTCATTGACGTTATTAACAATGGCCTTCATGGTGGACGATCAGTTCAGTTCAGTGGTTTATTTAATGTCATTTCATCGCCAGATGATATTAGACACTTGTCAAAAAAAAAAAAAGAAAAAAAAATCACACTCAACAAATCTAGTACATTCAAACTCGCATCTAATATATGCATATATACATAAGTGAAATGCCCTTGTGGTACACACAGTTGTGGTCTTTATAAAAAAAAAAAAATGCAACCTGTGACTGCGAAATAACCATGGCAATTTCAGCAACACATGAACCATATAAGATAGAATCGACATTCTCAAAATTATTCATCTCAGTACCTTCGTCCTGATAGAACGAGGTCAACATTGAGCATTCAAACAATAGATCACGCACATAAATGTTTTCTGTGCAGACACAAGTAATACCATGAGAATATTTAGTGTTCCAAGTATTCAGCCTTAATTTTTGAATTAATCTAACAGTGTGCTTAGGGCACGATGGTAAAGTTGTCATTTTGTTACTAAAATTCTGGTTGTGTATATACGTTTCCATAATTTGGATTAAATCACAAGAGGACAAATCTTTGTTGTTTTTGTTTTTGTTTTTTTTTTTTGCTAAATTTTCAGCGTTTCTGTTTGCTCCTTCTTTACAAGCCTGTCTGCTCTTTCATTCTACTTTATACCACAGTGAGATGGAACCAAACAAAAATCAATTGTTATACCTACAGTTGTGAAACAATTCAGTAAATGTTTCATTTCCAAAAGCAAGTTCTTTCTAGTTTTGCATTCCCAAACACTCTAGTGATTGTAAAACATGTTTCGAATCAACACACAGTAAGATTTTATACAAAACACTTGGTGCATCATATATGAACATCAAAACCTTCAGTATTGCATATAGTTCTGAGGTATAAATTGAAAAAACCCCTTTCCTAAATGATATGATTTCTAAACATTTACAGTTGGTATTATAAAACCAGAACCACTGTCAGAGGATTCCGTTAACGACCCACTGTAAACACTTTAAAATGATTTGGATACCTGTTTTCAGTTTCATGGTGGACGATTTCCAGATGGTATGTTAGAATTATTTGTCATATTATTAGCACATGACATCATTTCGGGCTTGAGAAACGACAGTTGGCTTACAATGCCAGCTTTATAATCTGAGCACGGCTACCTTCTCATTATAGTTGAACTCTAGATGGACTTATAACACCTGTACTGAACGTGTATAAATACTTGCGGATCTACTATTCTACACGGCTTTGTTTTAGCTTTGCTTGCAAAGACCTTGCATGCAGGGCAAATGATGCTTAAATGCGCATAATAAAAAGATTTCATGCTTAAACAAAATTTCACTCGAGCTATTCTTCAAGACATTTGATTCCCAGATACAGCCTATTTTGATCTATGAGGCTGAAATCATGGGCTTAGATAATGCAGTTGGTCATTGCGAGGCGGTGCATTAATTTGCTTTGCGAAGTTTCTAGGTCTCGACAGACGTATCTCTAATGATTTGGTGTTTGGGGAATCCAACAGACATCCATCATTCATTACTTAAGCCGTTAGATGTGTACGGTATTGGTTAACACTTTCCCACACGGATGCTGGTAGATTGCCTTGTAAGTCTTATGAAATGCTATTCGAATTGGATTAAAAGGGAAAAACAAACCGGGTTTCAAGTATGCGTCTATTTCTGTGTAAGCAAGGTTTGGGGATGTTTGGCTGGCTCAGTTTGTTAGAAATAAAAATCACTTTATTTCGTGTTTTTCGACAAAGGTTGATTGCCTGTAGATGGCAAATGTGTGACGATCATATCCAGACTAGTGAATGATACAGTTTGTATGTAATTGTAATGAATTTCATCATTTAAAGCCTTCTTTGAAAATCAATTTGGACATGTATTTCAAAACAACAATTGCTAACTTTAGACGTGGTAGTTCTGAAATTGACTCATGTCTTAAGATACCGACAACATAGAGAAAGTGATTTAGTGTGTCCGCTGTGTACGCAAGATGAAGCAAGTGAAATACATTTCATCTTCATTTGCCCAGCTTTAAAAGATATTCGCAAAAACATTTTCGCGATAAAAATTACTTGGTTTACAATTATTACTTAGCTCTGATAGTTGTAGAGTTATTAGGAATTTGGGTATGTTTTTGTTTAGAGTGTCTAAAATCAGAGAAACGGTGTGTTGTCTTAGCTGCTGTTCTTGTTTGTTTGGTTGGCAGATTGTTTTTTTTTCCTGATGATTGTTTGCTTCTTACTTATAATGTAAATGGGTGTGCTCATTCAACTTCAAATAAGCCAATGGCCTACTGAATAAAAATCTGAGTTCTGAACACACTTTCTGTCTCTCTGGCTCTCTCTCTCTCTCTGTCTGTAAGTCTGTCTGTCTGTCTGTCTGTCTCTGTCTGTCTCTGTCTCTCTCTCTCTCTTCTTGCTCTCTCTTTCTTACATGATCAGTGACTCATAAACCTGTTTTATTTAGTAAATAGCTTTTGGGCAGATTGGAGTGTTCGTTATTTTACATTTGTTGTGATTTGCGTTGTGTTCAGTGTCTTGGTTATAACGATGGCCAGTATATATTGATAAATACATATATGAGCAACCTATCAAACCGCCAGCATTAATAAACTTTGACGGGTGTTGGGGGTTTTACGGTGACCCCTTTACCTGAAAACACTACCCACTGTCCAGACACTCACTTCCAATGTTCAGATGACCACTACTGCCTACCTGTCTACGTCATGTGTAACGATATCAACGACTGTCCAGGTCATGAGGATGAAGAAGGATGTGAGAATTACACGTGTCCAGGTTTTTTACCGATGTTTGGGCGGGAACAGAACCACCTGTGTTCATGTGAATCACTTGTGTGACGGTCAGCCCCACTGTGCTTTCGTGATGATGAACTGCTGTGTGAAATCAACTGCCCAAATAGCTGTTCCTGTTATGGTGTAGCCTTCATATGTACCCACACCTTTCACGCCAGTTCTTTCCTTGAGCTCCGATACCTGGATGCAAAGGGCAGCAGACTTGAACAAGCTGATATTGTCAGGAACATCATGTTAATCTACCTAGACGTTCAGGCCTGTGCTTGGACCAACCTCACTGAACTGGCATTACCGAATCTTCACAGCCTGGATATACGTGACAATCTCCTGCAGCACGTCAACTTTAGCCATTTTGTACAGATGCGTTATCTGCAAATCATAAGGCTCACAGGTAACTCACTGCCAGGTCTGTGGTATGACATGGCGCAGGTATCTTTCCCACACCTGGCTGTTTTTAAACCTGTCACAAATCAAGATGCCCTCCATCGACTTCAACGTGCTATCAGCTATGTTACCAGAGCTGGGGGTTCTGGATCTGTCACATTGCATGATCCAATCCCTACAAGGAGACAATGTTTTCTCTAATCTTCGTGTCTTAGACCTGCGGGGTAGCGATGCCCTTGATTTCAGTCCTCATTTCATGAGAGGCATGCATCGGCTCACGGCTGTTTACGCCAGTGATTTCAAAATCTGCTGTGCTGCTGTTTTGCCGGCATTATTCGAAGGTGAATGTACTGCCCCACACGATGAAATCTCGTCATGCAGTGACTTACTGACATCTGAAATTTACCAGTTAGCAATACTGC
>JADBJO010005663.1:29338-34338 GCA_016801955.1 Conus betulinus | reverse complement strand
GCTTAGCTTCTTGTTACCTGTCGACAACTGTGCATACAAAAAGGCATTAATCCTTGCGTCAAGGCGTCGTACACTCGTGGCTCAATCTGTGCATGTGTTCCGAGTTCGGTTCTTGTTGGGCAAAAGGGGGAGGCGGGTGGAGGTGCAGGGGGGAGGGGGACAAGGGGGAAGCGTGTGTGTAAACGTTTTCCTTGGACGTCTTTTAGTCCTGTTCCTATGGAATGGTTCCAGTGCATCCTCCTTCGTTCTTCCTTTCGCGGAATCTGACCAGGACCAAGCCGGGTTTGCTGCCAGACCTAACAGCTGAATCCCAGACGCGGACATAACTCTCATTTTATTGTGGACATGGGCCTGCTTAACCTGGACATCTGAGAATCGTTGTACATTTTCACACACACACACACACACACACACACACACACACACACACACACACACACACACACACACACATACACACACGCACGCTCGCACGCACGTACGCACGCACACACACACACACACGCACGCACGCACGCACGCACGCACGCACGCACGCACGCACGCACGCACGCACGCACACACACACACACACACACACACACACACACACACGCACACACACACACACACACTCACGCGCACGGGAACTTCAAGAGAGGAAAGACGAACTCCTTCAGTTAAGAAAGGAGAAAATGGAAGGGATCTCTATACGATCCAAAGCAAAATTGGCATCAGAGGGCAAAAGATGTCTAAATATATCTGCAATCTTGAGTAACGTCATTTTGTCAGCAAACAAATGTTAAAATTAGTAACAGACTAAGGACGTCTCATAACAGAAACAGACGAAATGTTAGATGCGATTAAGACCCATTATGAAAACTTATATAAGGAAAGAAGTGCAAAAGACATAGACATTGGCGGATATGCTGGACATTTACAAAAGCTTGACGAAGCTGAATCCAAACAACCAGAGGGACTAATAACTAGACAAGAAGCTTTAGAAGCACTGTAAGGAATGCAAAATGACAACAGCCCTGGTACTGATGGGATAACAGTTTTCCCTTCTTTTCTGAAAGGACGTAGGAGACTTTGTTGTTCAATCTTTAAACGAACGTTTTACAAAAGGAGAGCTGTCTATCGCACAGAGAGAAGGAATTATTACTTTCCTACACAAAGGAGAACAGCCAAAAGAATATCTACAAAACTGGAGACCTACATCATTATTAAATGTGTCGTACAAAATAGGATGAACATGCTTATCCTACCGAATAAAGTACATCCTACATAAATTGACAAATGAAGATCAGACAGGTTTTATTACAAGACGGTATATAGTAGACAAATCAAGAACAGTATACGACGTTATGTATTATTTAGAAAAATATCTTTCTGGTTTATTAGTGTCAATAGATTCCGAGAAAGCGTTTGGTTCAATAAAATGGAAATGCATGAATACAGTCCTGAATGTTTTTTCGCTTTTGGAGATGATATATGAAAATGGAAAATCACACACATTTTATTTAAAAAAAAAAAAAAAAAAAAAATATATATATATATATATATATATATATATCGTACATCACAGTAAACGGACATATATATATATATATATATATATATATATATATATATATATATATATATATATATATATATATATATACAATCGTACATCACAGTAAACGGACAAGTATCTGGAAGCTTTAAAGTACAGACAGGCTGTCGTCAAGGAGATCCTATTTCACCCTACATTTTTGTCTTGTGTTCAGACATTCTAGCTCACAAAATAAGAGAAGATAAAAGCATAAAAGGTATTATTATCCATGACACTGTGTTCAAAATAAATCAATCCGCAGATGATACGTCATTTGTACTGAACGACGACAGGGATCCCATGAAAATCTTTTTTTTTTCAGAACTCTTGAGGAGTTTGAAGACATTTTAGGAAATAAACTACATTATGGAAAAATGCTAACGTGTAGCTAGGTCAAGAGAAATATTCAGAGAACAAATACTTAAAAGAAACAAATACGAAATGGAATCCCCCCAAATATAAACTCTTAGGTGTATGGTTCAGGAATGGTTGGTCAAAAGTGACTGAAACTAAGACAAATTAGCAGAAGTAACAAAATCTATTCAAAATTGGGTCCAAACAATTTGCACACCCCTTGATAGAGGTGTTGCACTTAAGTCTCTCATACTCTGAAAACTTATATACTTATAGATTTTCCTCCCAAACCCTCCAGAAAAGATGATAAAACAATAACGAAACATGTGTTTCAAATTCATCTGGGATAAATAAACTAGATAAGATAAAAAGAAAATACTCAGTTTCTCACACTGAAAATGATGGCCCTAGGTATTTCTGACATGCAAGAGTTTATACAGGCCCTAAAAATGACATGGTTGAAAAAGATATTCACAGGAACATCCAAATGGAAAAGAATACCATTTATGGATTGTCCTGAGATAGAATCGTAGGAACGGCGTGGGCCTTTGAAATTACTTAAAAATAAAGGTAACAAATTTTGGAAGGATGTGTGCGAAGTTTTGCAATCATGTGTCTGTAAAAGAAGCACAAGAAGTATTAGCAGAACCCTTGTTTGACAGTGACAAGTTTAGAATTGATAATGATACACTTTTCTTTCAAAAGTGGACACACAAAAGCAATAAAGCTTTCCGTGAAAGGTATACTGTCAATGTAAACTATTTAGAATACATGAGTTGTGTTCAATCAATCAGGATCTTCTTTGCTACAAAGAATATCAAAATAAAAGATAGCAAATGCAATGAAAGACAAACGCACAACAAATAATAGCAAATGTTAAAAAAAAAAAAAAAAGGTTCACAAACGTTTTACGATTTTTTACCAGAGCCAATTGTATGATATACATGCTTTTGCAAAGTGGGAGCAAATACTGGGTATTTATGTGGACTGGGATAGAACACTAAAACAAACAAATGAAAACAAAGGAAACGAGATTAAGTTGGTTCCAAATTGAATTAACTTGTAACATTTTAGTTAACAACAATATTTTGAAGAAAATGAGAATTACCAATAATGACAAATGTACTTTTTGTAAAAATGAGAAAGATTCAGAGAACTTGGAGAGGAGGATTTTAAGAGAGAGGTGTGGACACTGTTTTGAAATAGAATTTAACGTAGAACTTGCTTTGTTTGGGAATGATGACAAACAAAAACAGACGACACTTTCGATCCGATTAATCTACTAACAAAATACTTCATTTACAAATGCAGGATAAATAAGATCACACCCAATGTGTGTGTGTGTGTGTGTGTGTGTGTGTGTGTGTGTGTGTGTGTGTGTGTGTGTGTGTGTGTGTGTGTGTAAGTACGTTTGTAAATGAGGACATATTAATGTATCATCAGTTTATGTATGTGTGAAAATATCTGCGCACTGTCCTGTTTCTGCACATATGCATTTCTCCTACTATTTGAATACAATGTGTGGGAAAAGGAAAATCAAAATGTTCTTACTGAAATTTAAAGAGAGAGAGAGAGAGAGAGAGAGAGAGAGAGAGAGAGAGAGAGAGAGAGAGAGAGAGAGAGAGAGAGAGAAACGTTTCACGTCTCTTATTACAGCTTTAGTGTGGACTGATAAATACAGTTCATGTGCTTCCTGTCATCAAATCATAGGGTTTTTTTTTTGCTAAGATTGAATTAAATCGTTTTGCTAAGATTGTATTATGTTCATTTTGCCAAGATTGTTTGGTGTTTTTCATTTTGCAAAGATTGCGCAGCAAACTCTCACTGCTCTCAGCAAATTGTAGGTGTTTCCAAATTTGATTTTTGTTTTGTTTTGTTTGCCATCACATTCTATCATAACTGACTTGTAATTTTTTAACGCATAGCTAAAGGCTTGATGGCAAAATGCTTTACGGACAGTATATTCATCTGACATTTGTCCCAGCTGATACATTTTGTGACAGCGAAGATGTCAACAAACTTCCGACTATTTTGTTTAATAGTAACAGGCATGCATAAGGCAGATCCCAGTCGTATCAAGTAATGAAGTGTTGTCAATAAAAAAAAAACAGACTTGAAATCATGGAAACTGTAGCAGTATACATCTATCTCAAAAGTTAATAGCTATATACATATGTCCGACAGTAACTGGTTTTTTGTTCTAAACACAATCGACACATTCACGTGCTCAGATAACTTACAGCCAATTCATCCTCCCCACGTGGTTTATTGGCACCCGCCCCCATCGTGACTGTGTTCACTGGTTCTGCAGAGGTACCTGGGCAGCACTAAGGCATCTCCCGAAGCTTCGACGTTCACAAAAGTCAAACTTACGACCCCTGTTTCGTAAAATGGTGCCTGCAGAAACACACACACACACACACACACACACACCACACACACACACACACACACACACACACACACACACACACACACATGTGTTAAACAAAGGGAACATGTTTGTGTTTTTTTCAGGGGACAACAATGCAAGATTATTAAAATGAAATGTATGAATGACATGCATCATTTTAAAATACTTTTACGCAATGCAATGTTCATTAAGTGAATGGTGTAAAAAAAAAACAAAAAAACATTTCAACAATAAACAAAGAAGACTTACCGAGCATATCGCACATCGACTTTGCATATCAATGATGTGTTTGTTGTTGTTAGTGTTGTTGTTGTTGTTGTTGTTGTTGTCTTACACCGATTCATTGCACTGGGGATCTTAATGACGTGTACTCCATTCTTTGATTGAGGGACGGAAATCTCTCTCTCTCTCTCTCTCTCTCTCTCTCTCTCTCTCTCTCTCTCTCTCTCTCTCTCTCTACTCACTCTCTCTCACAACACACACACACACACACACACGCACGCGCACACCGCGCGCACACGCACACGCACACGCACACGCACGCACGCACGCACGCGCACACGCATACACACACACACACACACACACACACACACACACACACACACACCACACACACACACACACACACGTCTGCTGCCTAGACATTTTCTTACA
>JADBJO010005663.1:22500-25889 GCA_016801955.1 Conus betulinus | reverse complement strand
GGGGGTGTGTGGATAACATACATACATAGATAATAATTCATATATTTGATACTATATAAGTAAAATAGATTTGATAGTACTATTAACCAGATCACAGGTGTCATTTGGCAAGTTGATCTTTCTCCATAACATCACATACAGTTGATATATGGCACACTGTATACAGAAAATGATACAGCTAATGTATGGCACACAGTGCATAGAAAATGCTATAGTTTGTGTATGGTACACTGCACATATAACATGTAATAGTTAATGTATGGCACACTGCACATAGAAAATATTATAGTTAATGTATGGCACACTGTACACAGAAAAATGTTATAGTTAATGTATGGCACACTGTACACAGAAAATTTATAGTATAGTTAATGTATGGCACACTGTACACAGAAAATGTTATAGTTAATGTATGGCACACTGTACACAGAAAATTTATAGTTAATGTATGGCAAACCGTTCCGAGCTAATAATAGAAACCATTCTGATTCGGTCAAGTGACTTGGGTATGTCCCATGGTCACGTGATCTGAATCGAGAGTTCACGCAGTCAGCAACAGCATTGCTGAGGAAGATGGCCGGATGGCTGTCGAAAGCAACGAGTGAGTAGTGCATTTTCTTTTTGTTGGGAGACTAGGTCTACCTTCAGGTAGCAATACATTTGTAAGTAGTATGAAACAAAGTACTGAAGACCTGTTACACCCACACACAAATGCAACGCATGGCATAATGTGCATGATCTTGTTTTAATCAACAGTTCGGAAGTTTTATAAAGAAAATGGCAATAACACAAAGCTACATCTTCACATGTGTTTGACGTATTGTGTGTTGTGCATACAAAAGAGCAAGAAGACAACTCTAAACGTTTTGAATGGGAAACATTTAGAACTATTGCTGCATTTGTAAATGTTCTGATGTGTGGCATACCATCCACGGTCACACACACACACACACACACACACACACACACACACACACACACACAAACGTGCAGCAAAGTGTGTGAGTGCGTGCGCGCGTGTGTGTGTGTGTGTGTGTGTGTGTGTGTGTGTGTGTGTGTGTGTGTGTGTGCGTGCGTGAGTGCGTGCGTGTGTGTGTGTGTGTGTGTGTGTGTGTGTGTGTGTGTGTGTGTGTGTGTGTGTGTGTGTGTGTGTTTGGGGGGTTGGGGGGAGCGTGCAGTCTGGCTTCTTCCTAAGAGGTCTTATCTTGAGATATTACGGTTTTTTCATTTTTCAATGTTTTGAGCCTTTCAAGTCTCCATGTGCAATTGAGATAACAAGCTGGTCTTTTTCATGCGTACAACTGTGCGTTCGCTTGATCTCCGTTTTTGAGAGGTGTTAGATTTATCCCTTCAGAGAATCTGCTTTGTGCGAAGACACGTCCCCCACCTTTGTTTCCCAAGCGTGTCCTCAATCAACTGTTTTGCTCTTTTTGTTTCAAACCACAAACCATTTTTTCATCATAGGCCTGATCGATTCTTGCCCAGGTTTGGGTTTGCCAAGGACTCAAAAAGGAAGATGGGAACCACACAGTCCTGTTGAGACTGGAACTCCACAGGCGTGTGTCAGCCATTTGATGGGTGCTTCTCTGAGGGGGTTTGCTAAAGTTTCCCTGACCACAACTGCAGGTGTCTGGTTCTCTCCGGCCTGTTTCTATCGGGCTTGGTTCTCTCGGGCTTTTTGATGCCATTTTTGATTACGAGAGGAAGCGTAGAATATCGCCTTGACATACGTAATCTGACACCATTATTGATCTAATCCTTTTCCTCTTTGCTCAGCATTACAAAAGTCTCAAGGTCTGGTGCTTTTCATGCCCTACCCATGTGTTGATTCCAGACTCGATTTGCTTTCCACAACTAATCTGTTGGTGGGGGTCAGGTGTCTGGGTCTGAGGTCTGGGTAAAGTTCATGGTTCACTGTTGTCGGATGGAAATCACGCTGCTCTCCTGAAGGGAACGCGCTCATCACACCAGTCCCGTGACTAACGTGGCCAGTTGGGTACTTCCTAGGTGGATGCTCTTCGTATGCTGGATCAGCACAAGCGCCATTGAACACCACCAAAGTGACTCGGTAGCAGTGCAGTGTCTCCTGTGGTGGGCTGCCTCAAGACGTCTTGATCTCCACTGCTCTCTGCTCCACTCCTTCGCTGGGACTGTGGCTGAAGGAACCTGGATGCAGCTATGAACAGGAAGCCAGAGGGCGTGGAAGTAATCACTAGTCATATGGCTAAAAAAAAAAAAAAAAAAAAAAAAGGAAAGAGAAAAAAAGAAAAAAAGGAAAGAAAAAAAAAACCTAAAACTTGAAGCATTTATTTTCCTACCAATTTATCAGCTGTTTAGAATCTCTTCAAACAGGTTACAAAAAGTCGATCTGAAAGGCCACATTTTTATGTGTGCTGCAAGCATTACACCTAAGACAGGCCAACTTAAAAAAAGATAAACTGTACAGTAAAATGAGACTGCACATCAAACATTTAATTCTAAGGGAAAAAAAACACCCTGGAACAAAAACTCTACCCTCCAAATCACCACAGATCAAGTTAGCCTCAAAGGTGTTCATTCCTGTATGCATTTTGCAAATACGCTTAAATACAATCATTTTTTTTTAAGTTAAAGACAGAAAGAAGAAAGAAAAGCTGTATCATTATCATATTCCAGTTCCTCACAGTAAGAACCTAAAAACAAAATATGAGAGAGACATTTCCTCCAGAGTACAAGCCCAAGTGGGACTATTGCAAATGAATTCTGTTTTCCTTCTTTTGTTACCTGAAGAGTACCGTAACAAATGAACGACTGTAGACCAATAGTGGCAGCAAGTCACAGAGGGGGCAGAGCAGAGCAGCAGTGCAGGCAAGGGTTGAAGGCCTATGCCCTGTCTTCCAGCTCACCACAGCTTTATAGGCGTGCCACGGTTTTGACGCACCACTTGAGGTTACTCCGGTATATGGTAACAACTTCGTGTCAAAAGCAAAGAAAATGAAAAGTGTGTGTGTGTGTGTGTGTGTGTGTGTGTGTGTGTGTGTGGTGTGGTGTGTGTGTGCGTGCGTACGTACGTGCGCGCGCGGTGTGTGTGTGTGTGTGTGTGCGTGTGTGTGTGTGTGTGGGGGTGTGTGTGTGTGTGTGTGTTGTGTGTGTGTGTGTGTGTGATGAGAGAGAGGAGAGAGAGAGGAGAGAGTGAGAGAGTGTGTGTTGTGTGTGTGTGTGTGTGTGTGTGTGTGTGTGTGCGGTGCGCGCGCGCGCTCGCGCACGCGCGAGTGCTCTTTTGAGATGTATTTTTATCTTTTTTTCCTCTCTTAAAGTCTTGTTTGAATGAGCATAACGAATCATCATCATTATCATTCATCATCTTCATCATCATGTTCATCTCATCATCATCATCATCATCATCATCA
>JADBJO010005663.1:15000-17500 GCA_016801955.1 Conus betulinus | reverse complement strand
TCTTTGTTCTGCTTTTAAAGTCATCTTTTTTTTTGTAAGCATAATGACTCATTATCATCATCATCATCATCATCATCATCATCATCATCATCATCATCATCATCATCATGTCATGGATTGAAGTGGCAGCCACATTCCTATGCGATTGTGGCCAGGCTGACCAGACCCCATCCCATATTCTCCAAGACTGCCCACTGTATGAGGAGACGCGTCATCGGTCCTGGCCCGGGGGAGGGGGGGGGGGGGTTAAATAAAGAACTATGTCAAAAGTCCGTGGAACAACTAAACTAAAATAAATCATAACGTAAAGGCCGCTGGGACAGCTAAATAAAGAACGATGTCAAAAGTCCGAGGGACAACTAAACTAAGATAAGATCACGACACAAGGTCCACCAGGACAGCTGAATACAGAAATGTCAACAATCCATGGGACAACTAAACTGAAATAAGATCATGACACAACGTCGACTAGGACAGTTGAATAAAAAAAAAACAATGACAAAAGTCCATGGGACAACTAAACTCAAATTAGTTCACGACACAAAGTCCACTAGGACAGCTGAACCAAACCAACATAGTGCCAGGAGGTCCATGGGACAAACTAAACCAAAACTCAATGTCAGAAAGTCTGCCTGGAGAACTAAACACAAAAACGTTAGAAAGTCCGCCTGGACAACTAAAGACAAGAACGTTAGAAAGTCCGCCTGGACAACTAGACACAAGACCGTTAAAAAGTCCGCCTGGACAACTAAACACAAGAACGTTAGAAAGTCCGCCTGGACAACTAAACACAAGAACGTTAGAAAGTCCGCCTGGACAACTAAACACAAGAACGTTAGAAAGTCTGCCTGGACAACTAAACACAAGAACGTTAGAAAGTCCGCCTGGACAACTAAACACAAGAACGTTAGAAAGTCTGCCTGGACAACTAAACACAAGAACGTTAGAAAGTCTGCCTGGACAACTAAACACAAGAACATAGAAAGTCCGCGTGGACAATTAAACACAAGAACGTTAAAAAGTCCGCGTGGACAACTAAACACAAGAACGTTAGAAGGTCTAGTCTGCCTGGACAACTAAACATAAGAACGTTAGAAAGTCTGCCTGGACAACTAAACACCAGAACGTCAGAAATCCACTGGGTCCTGAAACTCAAAGGCAGACGGTAAAAAGACGAGTGGCGCTGGATTTTAGCAATGTCCTGTCCCTCGGCAGAGTTTTCCACAGGGACATCTGTTGTGACGATGAACACCTGTATTACTACGATACAGTTTTCTTTCTGTCTGTCTGTCTGTCTATCTGTCTGTCTGTCTGTCTGTCTGTCTCTCTCTCTCTGTCTCTGTCTCTCTGTCTTTCTCTCTTTTCTCGTTCTCTTTCTCTCTCTCCCCACTTCTCCCTCTCTCCATCTTACTCCGTCTGTCTGTTTCTCTCTGTATTTCTTTCTCGCTGTGTCTGTGTCTCTGTCTCTCTTCCTCTCTCACCCTCTCTCTGTCTCTCTGCCTGTCCGTCAGTTTCTCTCTCTGTCTCAAACACACACACACACACACACATGACAAAAGCGGTCTGAGCTGAGCTCTGTGGCACACAGCAAGACGACCATATTTCCCTTACGTACACAGCCCAGTGAGCCATGTGTGGGCAGCGAGCTGTTGACTGACTAAAAGCAAATATGTTTTAAAGATCAATTACTTATGTAGAGCAGTTCATTGGAAAATCTCTCTCTCTCTCTCTCTCTCTCTCTCTCTCTCTCTCTCTCTCTCTCTCTCTCTCTCTCTCTCTCTCTCTCTCTCTCTCGAAAACCCTAGAAGGAACAAAAACAGTTCAGCAGCAGTTAAACAACTTCGTACCAAAGGCAGGGAGAAGGACTGCTACTGACACAGTAGTCGAAGCTATAAAGAGTCGGGACAGCTCTCTGAACACTAAAGTCCATTAGTATATATGTAGATACTGCAGTCACCTGTGATGTACACATGAGGTGGGGGCATTAGTTACAATGTGGTGGGAGGGGGGGGGGGAGGAAGGTGCAGGGGAACAGGGACGGGGAGAGGTGGACGTGGATTCACGGCGGTTCAGGAAAAGAGAGAGGGGGGGGGGGGGGGGGGGTTGATGGTGGACAAGCTGTCACTTAATGTTAGTGTGGGACGTTTCGCTGTTGGCTGATCAAACTGTCGGGCTGAGTTTACAGCCAGGTAGGACCCATTAACCAAAGATTTCCCCATTGTTATTTTCGGACAAAAAAAAATGCTGAGTAAGAAATGACATGACCAGTTATGTGGATATTACGGACGGATGTTGACTTTAACATTTTGAGGGTGGGGCCGGGGGTTGTGGGTGGTGTCGGGAGTGGTGGCGGGGATGTGGGCGGGGATGGGGTTTTCTATATAAACAGGACCTGTGACCTAAACGCACAGACAGCCGTCTGACCTCTGTTGTGCCTCCAGTTACCTGGGAACCTCTCCGGCACCTGAATACTGTGGTACCTGTCACCTGCAAGAACCAA
>JADBJO010005663.1:0-12500 GCA_016801955.1 Conus betulinus | reverse complement strand
TGTGTGTGTGTGTGTGTGTGTGTGTAACTCGAAGTGTGTATCACTAAAATGAAAAATGTGTGTGTCACAGAACCATTAACATGGAAAGCATATCACTAACATCAATATGCATGTGTCACATGAAATGCGTATCACTTACATGGCAAGATGTGTGTGTGTGTGCGTATGTGTGTGTGTGTGTGTGTGTGTGTGTGTGTGTGTGTGTGTGTGTGTGTGTTGGGAAGACTGGGACCACACAGTCGAGTTTCATCCACTTAATGGATGCGTTTCAGAGAGTGGTGCTCAAATTTCCTGACCAACACTGCAGGTGTCTGTATCTCTCGGGCCTGGTTGACCCCCGGGATATATTATGAAAAAGGAAGCGTAGAGTACAGCCCTGTCATGTAGTCTCAGACGAAATGGAAATCCGTAGCATCATCTTAATCATCCTCATTCTCATCGATCAGCATAAAAAAATGTCTCAAATTCTGTGGCCCTTCATGCCCTGCTCTCATGGTGACCTCAATTTCGATGTCCTCTCCACGGATGTGGCCTTGGTTTGGTTCCGTCGGGGTCACCAGTATCGGCGAGTCCATGGGGGCTGTCGTTGGACGGACGTGGTGGCGCCCTCCGGAGGGAGAATTCACTCACGCCGGCTCCGCGACTAAGCAATTATTGTCGTCAGTAGGGGCTTAGTAGGTGGTGTCCTGCGTATGTTAGATCAAAACAGGCGCCACTGAACACCACCGAAGTGACTCGGCAGCAGTGCAGTGTCTCCTCCGGTGGATTGCCTCTTGACGACTTGACATTGACTGCTCCCTGGGGGTTGCTGGTGCCGGGGCTGCGGCGGGGGCCTGACCGGGCTGTGGCTGGCTGTGGACGTGGTGTCGGAATGAGCGGCGTGGATGCACTGCAAAAAAAAAAAAAAAAAACGAGATGTGTGTGTCACATTTAGTGATAACCAATAACATGACAAAATATGTGTCACATTAGGTATGTGCCACTAACATGACAATATGTGACAGTCACATGAAGTGTGTATCACTAGCATGACAAGATGCGTGTGTCACATGAAGTACATACCACTAACATGACAAAATGTGTCATATGAAATGTGTGTCACTAACATGACAAGATGTGTGTGTGTGTGTGTGTGTGTGTGTGTGTGTGTGTGTGCGTGCGCGTGCGTGCGTGCGTGCGTGCGTGCGTGCGTGCGTGCGTGTGTGTGTGTGTGTGTGTGTGTGTGTGTGTGTGTGTGTGTGTGTGTGTGTGTGTGTGTGTGTGTGTGTGTGTGTGTGAGACAGAACCATGGACATGGAGTATGTATCACTAACATGACAAGATGTGTGTGTCACAGAACAATGGGACAAGAAGTGTGCCTTTCTTCTGATGTGTCACAGAATCATGGACATGAAGTGTATCTTTGTTCTGATGTGTCATAGAATCATGGACAAGAAGTGTGTCTTTGTTCTGATGTGTCACAGAACTATGGACAAGAAGTGTGTCTTTGTTCTGATGTGTCACAGAACAATGGACAAGAACTGTGTCTTTGTTCTGATGTGTCAAAGAACAATGGACAGGAAGTGTGTCTTTGTTCTGATGTGTCACAGAACCATGGACAAGAACTGTGTCTTTGTTCTGATGTGTCATAGAATCATGGACATGAAGTGTGTCTTTGTTCTGATGTGTCACAGAACCATGGACATGAAGTGTGTCTTTGTTCTGATGTGTCACAGAACCATGGACAAGAAGTGTGTCTTTGTTCTGATGTGTCACAGAACCATGGACAAGAAGTTTGTTTTTGTTCTGATGTGTCACAGAACCATGGACAAGAACTGTGTCTTTGTTCTGATGTGTCATAGAATCATGGACATGAAGTGTGTCTTTGTTCTGATGTGTCACAGAACCATGGACATGAAGTGTATCTTTGTTCTGATGTGTGCCACATAACAATGGACATGAAGTGTGTCTTTGTTCTGATGTGTCACAGAATCATGGACAAGAAGTGTGTCTTTGTTCTGATGCTGCTGTTTTCCGCCATGGTGCTGACTTCTGCTAAACCTGATGCTGCACCTGATGCTGCACCTGATGATAGGCCAGTTAAAATTGAAAATCCAGGTAAACCCCCCCCCCCCCCCCCCCCCCCCCCCCTCTCTCTCTCTCTCTCTCTCTCTCTCTGAAAGAAAGAAAGAAACAAAGCAAATCGCACGCGCACGAGCGCATGCGTGCACGTGTGTGTGTGTGTGTGTGTGTGTGTGTGTGTGTGTGTGTGTGTGTGTGTGTGTGTGTGTGTGTGTGTGTGTATGCTTGCTTGCTTGCTTGCCTTCGTGGATTTTCGTCTGCCGTTCCGCCTGTCCCTCATTTGTTCATACTCATGAATACTTCTATATAAAAATCACGTATGAAGTGTCGTGTGCACAGACGCGAGTGCGTGCGCAGACCCACGTTCGCACACACACACACACACACACACACACACACACACACACACACACACACACACACACACACACACATACACACACACTCTCTCTCTCACTCTCTCTCTCACACACACACACATACACACACACGCGCGCTCACATGCGCACAGGCACACACAGACAGAGAGAGAGAGAGAGAGGGAGAGACAGACAAACAGACAGACAGACAGGCAGGCAGGCAGGCAGACAGACAGAGAGACTGACGGACAGACAGACAGACAGACAGAAAGAAAGAAAGAAAGAGAGGGAGAGAAACAAAGAGAGATAGAGAAACACACACACACACACACACACACACACACACACACACACACACACACACACACACACACACACACACACATTCTTAGAGCTCCTGTACAGTTCTTCTAATATCACAGGTGTCTACGATGTTACATCAGATCCATAGATTCGTTTTCCATCTGCTTCTTCATAGGACCCCATTACCCTTCTTATAACAGAGCCAATCACCTTTGGTTATTCACTGCTTTCAGTCTATGAAGTACTCTGTCCCAAGACATTTCCCTTTCAACAGTTTTTTGTTTTTACGATCGACCTTTTCGGCGACATACTCTTATGAGAAATGCACACATAACAAATGCCAGGAACTGGGGCATGACGCCTTCTCTCTCTCTCTCTCTCTCTCTCTCTCTCTCTCTCTCTCTCTCTCTCTCTCTCTCTCTTGCACACACACACACACACGCGCGCGCGCGCACGCACGTACGCACGCACGCACGCACGCATGCACGCATGCACGCATACTTGAAAAATCATACTTTGCACACAAAAAACAATGCATGATATTCTTTGCGTATTTCTTTTTTTTTTTTTTTTGTCACAGAAAATGAGCAGCTTTACAGTGGGAAAAGAAACGCGATGACGACAGGAAACTTGACAGGGACCTCTCAAATTGCCCTTGTTGATAGACAGCAGCTCTCAGACGGCTGTCGGCAAGGGGAAGTAACCACGAACAACTACGAACAAGAAAACACAGCATAATGGGATACAGCTCCCCATCACAGTACACATCCTTTTGTAACAATGGTCTGAAACAGTATAAGCAAGCACTGTAAGCGTTCATCACATTAGGATTATGTATTCAGAGAACCGCCTGTGGAATAGAGCCAGAGTGAAAAAATAAAAACGTACATCGAACACTCAGTGGTGTTGTTGTGTGGTTTGCAAGGATCAATAGCACTGGCTGGTCATCAAGTAATGGCCATACCCGGCAGACACATGTTTCCGCGCAGACTGACCAGACGGTGGCCTTCCACGAAGAGTCTATCATGTCATGAGCCTGTGTCTGCTTTTCATCTGCCATTTTTTTTATTAACATTATCATCATGCCATGAGCGTCTCTCTTTCATCTACCAGTTTTCACCACCACCACCACCACCACCACCACCACCACCACCACCACCACCATCATCATCATCATCATCATCATCATCATCATCATCATCATTTCATCATCATTGTGATAAGATGAAAGAAGATACCTAAGTCATAATAAAAGAAAGTACGATGATCCAGTAAATTAAATGAAAACACAACAATGTCAGAAAGTCAGCCGGGATAACTAACATACCCAACACAAAACAAAATGTGATTTACTCCATTGGAAACCATCAAACTAAAACAGAATGATATAGGGAGGTCCACTTGGACAAATTAACCAAGTCAAAACAAAAAATCCTACTGGGACAAATAAACACAAATAAAAGACGTCAGAAAATCCGTTGAGACACCTGAACCAAAAAACATAATGGAAGAAAGTCTACTTACACAAGTAAACCAAGCGAAAAAATATGTCCACTGGAAGAGGTAAACCAAAATATGAGGTCAAATGTAATAGAGTCTGTAAGGACCATTTATCGCAAGCAAAACATTGTCAAAAAGTTTACTGGGATAGATAAGTCAACGCAAAATGATGTAAGAAAGTCAACTGGAAGAAATTGAATCAACACAATGAATAAAAGAATTGAAGAAATTCTAATAGGACAGCTAAAGATGTACGAAAATATGCCACGACCACACACCAAAAGAAAAGAATGTAATCAAGCACCTGGTACAGATAAACCACAACATAATGGTATCAGAGTCCCCTGGTCAAAGTCCAAAACATGGACTTGGCCTCATTCTTGGAGCCATGAGGTCCACGGCCATCTATGACATAGAGAAAGCTGCTAACGTCGAGCCCCTTCAGAGAAGACGCGACCTGAAGTCCTGATGCAGGGCGAGAAGCTCAGAAGACTGCCCTCACACCACCTACACCACAGCCTGGAGCAGCCCACAAAGAACCGTCTCAAACGGCCGAGCCTCAACCACCAGTATAAGGCACTAAGAGCACAGCACCGCGATGTTCTGGCGGCAGAAGGGGAGCCCTGCACTGATCTTGCCTTGCATGACTGGAGGCTCGACCAAGAGATAGAAGCCACCATCAGCCTCAGAGTTCCTGGCACCACCACCAAAGACCAGCAACCAGCTATTCTCAAGATCCTGACTCTGGCCATGATAGAGGACTCCCACCCAGCCAGTTCCTGGACGCATGTATACACGGACGGATCAGCAGAGGAAGCCACACACAACGGAGGCGGTGATGTCTACGTCAGATTTCCCGATGGACAGTCCCAGCAGCGTCACATTCCCTGGAGGAAAGCTTCGTTCTAATTCCAGAGTTGAAGTTTTGGCAATCACAACAGCAGCAGAATTCCTCTCCTCCCGTGGAAAAACCTTGGCAGCATCTCCATCTTCACTGACTCCCTGTCCACACTCCAGGCTCTTTGACTCCCCTGATACTGGTCCACTCATCCAGTCCTTCGAGGCCTCCCTAGCAGCCTTTAGCTAAGCAGCCCCAACAACCTTCCAGTGGGTGCCTGCCCATATAGGCCACCCAGGCAACGAGCGTGCAGACCACCCGCTAAGTAAGGAAGCCAGCTCACATAGCCGACCGTTTCCTGACACGTGTGAGGAAGCCAAAACTCTCCTCTGCAGCAGATTCCGAAGAGGCTGGGTCACCCTGAATGGAGGCTACCAGACGCACCAGGATCCCATCAGGACACTGGAGAGGAGACACCAGAGTACCATCTACCGCCTTCGCACAGGACACTGCGGCCTCCGAGCACACCTGAAGAGGATTGGAGTGGCAGCCACATCCCTGTGCGATTGCGGTCAGGCTGACCAGACCCCATCCCATGTTCTCCAAGACTGCCCACTGCACGAGGAGACACGGCATCAGTCCTGGCCCCCAGGGGGAAGGGGGGGGGGGCGGACCTCGACACCAAGCTCTAGGGGACGGCAGGCGATCTTCGCCAGACGTCCGATTTTGTGGCATCCCTCGGACTTCGACCCTGACTGCGTAGCTGACGAACGCCAAAGGAAGAAAAGGAGTCCCCTGTACAGATAAACCACAATACAATGATCTCAGAATCACCTGGTACCGATAAAGCACAACACAATAATATCAGAGTCCCCTGGAACAGATAAAACACAATACAGTAATATTAGAGCCCCCTGGTACAGATAAACCACAACACAATAATATCACAGTCACCTGGTACAGATAAACACAACACAATACTATCAGTCACCTGGTACAGATACACCACAACACAATAACATCACAGTCACCTGGTACAGATAAACACAACACAATAACATCACAGTCACCTGGTATAGATAACATCATAACACAATAACATCACAGTCACCTGGTACACATAAACCACAACACAATAATCATCATCTGTATAGGTAAACCACAACACAGTAACATCACAGTCACCTGGTACAGATAATCCACAACACTATAATATCAGAAAGTCCCGTGTCACAGCTAACCCAAACGAAAATGTCAGAAAGCCCATGAGGCGACTAAACGAATATAAAATCAAAGTCAGAAAGTCCATGCGACACCCAAATAAATGTCAAAAGTCCATGGGAGAACTAAACTAAAATAAAGCATCACGGAAAGTCCACTGGGCAGTTAAATAAACACGATGTCAAAAGTCCATGGGAAAACTAAATTAAATAAAGTCATAACACAAAGTCCACTGGGACACTTAAATAAAGAACGATGACAAAAGTCAGTGGGACAACTAAACTAAAATTAGTTCATGACACAAAGTCCACTAGGACAGCTGAACCAAACCAAATAGTGCCAGGAGGTCCGTGGGACAACTAAACCAAAATACAATGTCAGAAAGTCCGCCCGGACAACTAAACACAAGAACGTTAGAAAACCCACTGGGTCTAAAAAGTCCGCCTGGACAACTAAACACAAGAACGTCAGAAAGTCCGCCTGGACAACTAAACATAAGAACGTTAGAAAGTCCACTGATTCTCGAACTCAAGGCAGACGATAAAAAGATGAGTGGCGCTGGACTTTGGCAATGTTCTGTCCCTCGGCAGAGATCTGTCCTGTCTGTATGTCTGTCTGTCTCTCTCTCTCATCTCGCTCTCTTCTCTCTATCTTGCTCCGTCGTCTCTTTTCTCTCTCCTGTCTTTCTTCTCTCTTGATGCGTCTGTCTGTATTTCTCTCTCTCCTCTCTCTCTCTTCTCTCTCTCTGTCCGTCTGTCATCTCTCATCTCTCCTCTCTATCTGTCCTCTCTCTTTCTCTCTCTCTCTCTCTCTCTCTCTCTCGCTCTCTCTTTCTTGTATCTCTGCTCTCTTCTCTCTCTATCTGTATGTCCGTCTTTCTTTCTCTCTCTCTCTCTCTGTCTCTGTCTTCTCTCTCTCTCTCCTCTCTTGCTCTGTCTCTCTCTCTCTCCTCTCTGTATCTCTCTCTCCTCTCTCTCTCTCTTCCTCTCTCCTCTCTCGTCTCTCTCTCTCTGTCTCTCTCTCTCTCTCCTGTCTCTCTCTCTCTTCCTCTCCGTCTGTCTCTCTCTCTCTCTCTCGTCTCCTCTCTCTCTCTGTCTGTCTCTCTGTCTGTCTCACGTCTCTCTCTCCTCTCTCCCTCTCTCTCTCCTCTCCTCTCTCTCTCTCCCTCTCGATCTCTCCCCCCTCTCTTCTCCACCTCTCTCTGTCTCTCTATCTGTCTGGTCTGCTCGTCTGTCAGTCTATCTGTTTGTGTCTCTCTCTGTCTGTGTATG
This sequence comes from Conus betulinus, assembly GCA_016801955.1. NCBI lineage: Eukaryota > Metazoa > Mollusca > Gastropoda > Neogastropoda > Conidae > Conus > Conus betulinus. The sequence continues at coordinate 4,947 of JADBJO010005663.1, read as the reverse complement.
TCTCTCTCATCTTGTCTTGCTCTCTCTCCTTCTGGTATCTCTGTCTCTCTTTCCCCCCCCTCACCGTTTCTCTCTCTCTCTCTATCTCTCTCTCTCCTCTCTCGGTCTCTCTCTCTCTCTATCTCTCTCTCTTTCGAATTCAACGATTGCAGTGGGTTGTGTATGTTGGTCGTCAATCCGCATCGTGAGGAGTAAGCCGGCATCATGACCTAAATGCTGATCTTCGCCTGCCACCTGTTTCCGTCATCTGTGAAGATCAAGGCCGACATGCCAGAACACAACAGTTGATAGGTTCACTTCGAATCGTTGTTTTCCTGGCTTTCCGACCTGTTGTATTCCACAATGGGAACAGGTTACGGATCTAAACCAACTCAGAAACTTCTCAGAGTTCATGTCATCTACATAGCTGACAACGCTATAGATCAAGACCAAACATGCCGGACAGGGTTGACGACGAACTCAACAGCATACCACAGTACACACCAGCCACAACAGACACACAGACACACACACACACACAACACACACACACACACACACAACACAACACACACCACACAGCACACACCCTTTCCACACATATCCACAGTACACACAAGACCACAAGCCTGTTGTTTACACAGCATACCACAGTACACACCAACACACACACACACACACACACCACACACACATACACACACACACACGCACGCACCACACACACACACACACACACACACACACACCACACACCGCCGAATCCTTTACACAGCATACCCACAGTACACATTGACCACCAGCCTGTCCTTTACCACAGCATACCACAACACACACATTGACCACCACACCGTTCCTTTACACAACATACTACAGTTACACACACATTGACCACAACGGTTGTGTTACACCAACCATTACTACAACAAGTACACACAATGACCACCACCCCGTTATTTTACAACAAGCATACCGACAGTACATACAATGACCACAAGCCTGTTATTTACACAAACATACCGCAGCACACACACTGACTACTACCCCGCTTTACACAACCAGCATGCACAGTATACACACACTGACCACAACTCGATCCTTTACACACAGCGTATCATGAAAATATGCCCGGACAATGGCACCGTCCACTTCACGACAGTAGGTCACTGTACAGCCTGTATTTCATAGCTGCATAGCCGATCAGCAAAAAAAAAACAGCCACCGTCAAGCAAATGCGCAGGTGCATCCCATAGCCTCACTCTTTGCTGTTCCATTGACAGGTGGCACGACAGTACAAACTCCAGACTTCGCCATGTGGTCTTACTTTATGCTCTCTAAAGGGAGAATCCCAGGTCACAGTCTTTCCTGGCTGCCAACAGGACTGTCCCTGTGGTCAGTGAGTCTTTTTTTCCTGCCGTCACTGGACCTTTCCCCAGAGTGGGCCTAAAGGCAGACAAAGAAAAAGATACACCCGAAGTGTGCGGGTAGGACCCAGATAAGTACTACTGAATGTTTCTCTCAGAAGCACATTCTTTTCTTGGTATGTTCTTCGCTTCGTAATTACTTATCATTTTATGTTTCATTTCATGTCTTACTGTTTGTTATTTTCTTCTTCGTTTTCTGACACTTGAATCTTCACGATGCTAAAAGCCTTCATGTGACAGAAACGCTGAGGTGTTGTGACAGTGCTGGCCAGTTCTGTGAAGGAACACGTCAGTGTCACAGAGCTGAAGTGCGGCGGCTGGGTTCCCTGACTCCTGCACCTGCACCCCACGCACGTTGATTCTTGGAAATCTACCTCACATGGAATCTGATGCAGCAGTGTTCAGTCATTTCAGAAATCACTGCGGATACGTCTAGGAAGGCTGTTCTTTTTTTTTTTTTTTTTCTCGCAGCTTACGCCTGCAAACTGCCCCCACACTGGTGATGAACTAGGTGTTAAGTGCTTATCAACAGGCTTTCTGTACTTACCCTGCTTGTCGCGCTTTACTCTGCTGCTGAGGACACTATGTTTGTGCTGTGAGGTCAGTCCGCAGCTTCTGTGGCCTCTTTCTCTCAGGTGTCTGAAACAGCCTTCATCCGAGTCAGCAGTGTCACTGCGTCCTCTGACCATCTGCCTGACCAGTCTGGCCATGATGTGGCACTGGTATTGGATGGAACACTCTTCATGGACATTCCATTTTTGTGTGTCGTTGTTTGGGATAAGTGCTCTCTATATGAACGATCCAGTTGTCATGTCTGTCATTTGTCTTAGATTGAACATTCTCCACGAACAATCCTAGTCAATATACATGTCATTTGTTTTGGATTGAACATTCTCCACGACCAATCCAGTCACTATACATGTCATTTGTTTTGGATTGAACATTCTCCATTAACACCCAGTCACTATACATACCATTTGTTTTGGATTGAACATTCTCCATGAACAATCCGGTCACTATACATACCATGTTTTGGATTGAACATTCTCCATGAACAATCCAGTCACTATACATGTCATTTGTTTTGGATTGAACATTCATCCATTAACAAATCCAGTCGCTACATGTCATTTGCATTTGTTTGGATTGAGCATTCTCCATTAACAAAACCAGTCACTATACATGTCATTTGTTTTGGATTGAACATTCTCCATGAACAATCCCGGTCGCTATACATGCCATTTGTTTTGGATTGAACATTCTCCATGAACAATCCGGTCGACTATACACATGCCATTAGTTTTTTGGATTGAAACATTTTCCATGAACAATCCAGTCGCTATACATGTCATTTGTTTTGGATTGAGCATTCTCCATGAACAATCCAGTCGCTATACATGGCATTTGTTTTGGATTTGAACATGTCTCTCCATGAACAATCCAGTCACTATACATGTCATTTGTTTTTGGATTGAACATTCTCCATGAACAATCCAGTCGCTATACATGTCATTTGGTTTGGAATTGAACATTCTCCATGATCTTATCGTTGTTTCGTCATTCTCATGTCATGTTTTGGATTGTACACCCCCCCCACAGGCAGCACAACATCACAATTTATGATACATGATGAAAACTGAGCAGCCTCACGACCGATTCAGTCATTGCTATTGAGGTCATGCAAACACTTCCACAGATAGGTGGGGCGGGGGGGGGGGGGGAGGGCCTCACGGTGGACATACTCATAAAGCAAACCAGTATCATGCTGGAAAAACTATAAATGTCAAAAGAATGCAGACAGTGTGATTCTTGTCACATCAGATCGGCCAAACTGTAATCCAGTTTCTTATCGTTGCTTTGCCAGCCAGTGTGTCTGCTCTCTCGTTTCCTTTTAACTCCAGCATGTCCAGGGCAGTACATCCATATGAGTCTCTCCAATGGAAGGCTTGCGCATTAGTTCATTCCAAGCTGGGGGTGGGTGGGGGGGGGGTGGGGCTTCCCATTCCACTTGTCACTTTCCGAAGTAGGTTCATGGATTCAGTCAGAATCGTGGCTTGTTGGCTTTGATACTGGCCTGTGGGATGAGAGCCAGTGGAGTGCTTGTGTCACTGCTTCTATCTCCATTGTTAGACTTGAAGTTGTTAACTGGGCGCACCATTGTCTACCTGGATAGTTCGGCTATTTTTACTTCACTGTGTATCCCCAGCTGACTTACCTTTTGGTTACAGAACCTTCAGTGTTTATTACAATATCATCTTTTCTGCAAAGGTCTTCTACCTGCATCTGAATTTTTGCGTTGGTTTTGCCTTCGAGCCATTCTCGACAATGTCTTCCAAGTTCTGGAGCGACGGCAATTTGGTAGAGGTGGTTTTCAAGTGGTCTGGGTACTTCTCCTATCCCTTGGTTTCTTTGAGTTCTGCTAACTGGCACCACAAGCTGTATACTGTCTTCTGCCTGTCCTGTCCATGATTCTCCACGTCCTAGCCGAGTGCCTTTTGCTTCCTTGACTGCTGCATGAAGTGGGTTTTGGGGATTTTCAAGGCTCTGAAATATGCCTTCACCTGTTCTAGCTTGTTGTCTTGTCTTCATTGAAGGAAGATCGAGCAGGTAATCGCATAGTTTCAACTGGTGTGTCCTTTTACCTGGTTCCCAGGATCAGTCTCATGCTTCATTTTGAATTCTTTCTAATATGAGAAGGTTTGCTGTTAGGACAGTGTTGTAACCCTAATCCATGATCAATTACACTGAGTTCTAGGGCGCGATACAGTCGGTAGAGTTGATGCTGTTCAATGCCTTTAGCTGCCATTGCTTTCATGGCAGATAGGCTTTTTTTTTGCATTTAAGAACAATATTCTCAACATGCTTTCTAAAGGTTAGCATTTGTCAAAGCCTACACTTAAATAGTGTAGGTTGTTAGTTGATTCCATTAGTATTCCATTGAAGAAAACTGGTGAGGGTTACTTGTCCTCTGACGTTGAGAGTGCAGACTAATGTTTGGGCTTTTGTAGTGACAGACGATCTACTGAACACCAATGCTTGTTCAAGCTGTTGCTGAACTGCTTTCCTTCTTTCTTGAGCATTCTTTTGTTGTTTTGTAGATCAGACCGTCAAACACTCGAGCAATTCCGTTTTCTGTTGAGGTCTGCAAGGCCTTTAATGCAAACATTGTACCAAATAACAGAGCAGAGAGGAGAACTTCCGAGTTTAATCCTATAGAAGGTTAAAAGCGGCCGCATTTTACAATGTACTTTTACCTTTGCCGTAGCCTCCTCGATGGGTTGAGGGGAGAAAGAGGAAATGTGAGTTCGACGTCCCCCGATCTCTTTCAAGCGTGTTCGTGAGTTGCTATGGGTATTTGATGATTTCGTTCCATTGAGCTTTGTCTGCCTACGGGTTTGTTTGCACAGTCAATTGTTTGTCATGATGGTTAGCCATGTAGCCGATAGCCATGATCCGATGATTGATCTTTTCCCTGTTTTATTTTATTTATTTTTTGGGGTTAAAGCTATTGTCCAGTCTTCTAGGGACATAGTCTTTATTGAAA